>SNQJ01S0016078.1:10761-29685 GCA_010110895.2 Picea sitchensis
TGGATGTTGTTGCTGCTGACAAGACATGTCTGATGAAGGAGAAGAAAGATGGGCCCTCCAGGGCCATTCTCAGGTCAATCCTACTCTCGGTACTCCATGTCTAGGACCAGTGGGCCTCGAGACATGATCTCCTAGTTATCCCTAGGAATCGGGGATAACAGGTCACTCTTGAATTTGTTAGAAATTATATCATAGGCTGCAATTGATTAAATACTTAGCATGCGAAGCGAGGAATGAAACCGACGAGTTTTTGCAAGGTTAATGACCAATCTATAAACTTAATTTAAGAACGCTTCCCATCGATGGTAGATGCAATCTGAGACAGGGTCTATCTTCTGGATTTGTTTTTATTTATCGCTGCCTGGGGTATGCGCATCGAACGAACAAAAACTTAACTGTATTGATAGCCAACCGCCCCAACGCAAGTTAAATTGGTATATCTGGGCGTAATGGGCATTCCTGAAACCTGTTCATCCCTCTCGAATACCTTTAGATTGATTTTGGGATTGAAGTTCCCTCTACCCTCTGAACCGATTTTTAATTAAACCCGGAGATTGCTGCTAAGCGTGGACAACCAGGAATCCGTCCCCTCTCTCTCCCTCTTGAATTTCGACTTCAAATTTTGGGGTTTTCTGTCTCTAACTCTCGATTCGTTGAAGNCTCTACCCTCTGAACCGATTTTTAATTAAACCCGGAGATTGCTGCTAAGCGTGGACAACCAGGAATCCGTCCCCTCTCTCTCCCTCTTGAATTTCGACTTCAAATTTTGGGGTTTTCTGTCTCTAACTCTCGATTCGTTGAAGCTGTGCGAACATAACGTTGTGTGGCTAATCCTTCCGATCAATCAACTATTCAGCGAATATGAAATTTCGTGCTCCCTGGATAGTCGGTTATGGTCTCTGGAATGAGAGCTCGTGGAGACTCTTAATATAGGTATAATTCCTTTGCCTCTGTGTGATTGGCTGCCCATCCCTTCTGTTCCAAATCCCAATACTTTACGGGTAAAAACGCTGCCAAACATTCAGATCCGTGGGGTTTTGGCAACCCTTTTCCAGACTCGAAATCACTTCAATCATGGTGTCGCATGAAGAGCAGTGGCATAAATGGCTTCAAACAGAGGTGTTTCATGAGCCACAAAAGTTCAAATTCTGAAAGACATGTTTCGTCGTAAATGAGAAGCCGTAATTGTTACAACAACGCTATCGGATATCCTGGAACGGGAATCAATGCCCTGTACATTTAAGATTGAGAGTGTCCCGAGATGATATGTGGCGATATGTGGCTCTACAGTTATTCCAGTGAGAATCCACGAGTGAGGGAAATTACACATAATTATGAAATATCAACCCTATTTTTCATTACCATTCAAACCATCTATCCAGCCTCTTCCTTACACGGTGTCAAAACCCACAACGACATCAACAGAAGAAGGGAGTAGAATTGGTTTGAGAAACATTTCCGATGAAAAAAAAAATTGCAATCCAGATGAGATACATACGAACAAAGGTAGAAAAACTGTACCTCTTGGTGTGCAGATCGTTGACATCCATCTGTTGGACGGGCAAGACTATTAGAGGCAATGTCCGCGACAAATCGGGAAAGGCATGCAGCATGATAGCAGGCCCGAAATTCAACTCTGAGAATGTCGTCAACCGGCCTAAGGGCTCGGATCCGGTTGGAGGCCTCTAGAAGTCATCGTTGAATGCTCCTCTCCTTATTAAATCTCGATTGGGATATAGAAAACTTGTGGGGTCTTGATTGACGCGATTTTGGGGCCTCTGCCTTTAGTCTGACCTTCCTGAGGTTCCCTTAAAAGTTTACCCTGCGCACAGATTCGATTGGTGGTAGTATTAGGATTTACCGTCCATCTCTCAAATTCTCATTGATCATGCTGTATCGTTACTCTCTCGGAATGAGAGGACTGAGGTTCAGAATCTATGCTGAATCGGGCTATAGAATTTGTGTGGATCTTGCATTCTAGTCAAGACCAAACGATAGGTGTCAACCTCGACGTTGGAGATAATTGGAACTGTCACCTCGAATTCCGTTTGCTGATAAAATTATAATTCAAGATACCGTATTACTGAGATGATGTTTAAAGGCTTGCCCTTAAATGAATTGGTCTGGACGCTGCTGCAGTTCTTGTATTAATTCATCACCCTCCCTTTGGGTTTGTTTTTGCGTTCTTGTTGTTGCCATGTCATTGGCATTTTGCGTTCACCCTCTAAAAAGATAAACTTGCTTACTTTAACCCAAGTCCGCGGGTCAAATTATTAGTCCAGTATGGATGGAGAGTGGGCTTCTTTCAAAACCTTTCATTGGATATTTAGTAATTGAACCCTAATTTATTATTATGATTCTTTTTCTAAGTTCTTTTAATGGGGGTATAAAGCAGTTCATTGCTTGATTATTGCTCTTTATGTAGGCTTCCTTTTACCTTATAAACGGATATGTAGGTGACCTTAGAACCCCTCTTATACATAGCTTAAATAGTTGATCCTTAAATCTTCTTAAGGGCAATTATCACACGATATTTGGTATTACCATGATGCTATGCTTGTTGACATCTTATACAGAGAGTGAATGATGTAATAACTCCTCCCAGTGTGTATTTGGAATAAGAGGAACTTATGCAGTTATCCTTACCTATATTAAGGTTGGGATATCATAATCGTGTAGGGAATAAAATGTAATAGTACCTTCCAAAGGAGGATATCCATATTCTTTAGTGTATCTGATCTATAATGAAGAATTAACTGTAAAAGTGAACCCGTCATTGTTATAATTATTGATATAATAAATATGTAGATATGAGTGCAAATCTCTAGTTCTGGCTAGTACTAATTAGATTTATAGGATCTTGAGATTTAGTTGGTAAATTAGATTAATCTGATTATGTATCATCGATGCACTAGAATTCAGTTTATTGTAATCCTACTAGAATTACCTTATATTGCAGAGTAATGGAAAAACTATAGTACCAGGGTTGGAAGATTTTGATTTATAAGTTGTGAAATTGTCCTTGTTATATGAGAATTAATTATGGGTTATAATTATTACTTATGATGTTTATGGTTCAAGTTGAAGGCTATTGATCTCCTTAATTTAGTCGTTCATACCATGATGGCGTTACATATAATAGATCGAACTATATTGAATGGTTTGATTCTTGAGCAAGATATTTATTTCTAATTTATTGATGTTAAATTCTAGGATTGATGGTTATACTAGGACTGGATTAGTGGGATTTAGACACCTCTTTGTTCCTGAGAATAGTCACCAGTCCAGACACCTTAAATGGTCAAAATCAAGAAGATGAATCCTGGACTTGAGTGTTTCTTATGTGTCTTGGAGGTCCTAGCCATGTAGGGTAGGTTGGGTGGGTATTTATTTATTATGTAGTGACATGGATGATCATTTATTAGTATTTTTCTTTATTTGATCGTGATGTGTTGAATTGCGTCGCTCTTTATGTTTATGTGTTGATTATGCGTCTCTATTAATTATGTTAATGCATTGATTGTGTTGTTATTAATTTATGATGATGTGTCACTTGTGGTACTATTACTTATGTTGTGACGATTTTAATTTCCTAACGCAAAAATAAAATAAAATAAATACCTATTGTACATCACTATTGTTGTTGTAATGGAGGGGACGTTACACCACTCAAGAAAAAAGGTACATTATAGGGGATTTTTGTGGTTTTTTGAGGAATATTTCGTGTCCCATAAGAGATATGAGAATCCTTGATGGATTAATTACCTTATTTTTCTTCCCTAATCATGTTCAAGGCTTGGAGACCCTTCCCTACTCTCGAAATTGCATGAATTTGGGAAATTAAAAATTTTTACCTCTTAACTAAAGGTTTACTAGATCTTAAACCTATGAAGTTGAGCCTTAGGGATGATATAAAATATAAATAAAACAAAAAGAAACTACGAAAACCACATACAATATTTTTAACAACCCCAAACCACTAGGAAATTGAATAGAAAAGAAACCAAAGTGTGTTAAGCAATATTATCATGCATAAAACATATATGAAAATCACTTATGAAAACTATAAGTACTACAACAATTTTTCCTTATCTTCTTCGATAGAAACGATAAATATATTATCAATTTTATCCTCCATTTATGTAAAAAAACAAGATATATAAGTGCTAGAAATTACAAAGTTGTGAAAAAATAGATGGTGGAAAATAAAATTTGAAATTACGCAATTATTGGAGAACTAGAAACTTAATTAATATGCATAAATATGATTTTAATGTACATATCATAGCCTTATACAAATTATAGTACAATCCTTAGATAGCTTTCAAAAACCCTATCTATGGAAAACATTGAAAATTTGAGTTCACACTAAGGTGGTCCAATAAGCTAGCATCGCCCAAGCATGTCCTTCAAGAGAAGCCTTCTCCTCTTCTTATCCTCTTCAAAAAGTGCAACCCAAGGTTTATCTCAAAAACCTAATATCCAAGTCTCCAAGGGATGAAACCCTATCCTTGGTTACCAATATTTTTTAGAAGCTATAAGAAACCTTAGCAACTCCAAGACAAGAGTTTGAGACAACGTAAAAAAGAAGAAGCACAAGAGACAGGAATATTATTAGTTTACTACTCTTAGTCACATATCTTACACAAGAGTGGTAAGGATCTTCATTACCATATCCAACATGTTTAGAAGAGTAAATATGCCGTGTATCCCAAAAGAAAAATCTACCCAAAAGACATAGTCTTTGGCTTTGATAACTTCTCCCAGGATTTCCTGATGAACATTAGCATATCACTCCATGAAATAAAGTATAAAGAAAAGTGTACAATGCTAATTAAGATGAATGACTCTCTACTTTCACTATATGTATGAGATAAAAGGGAGGCCAATGATACATATGTGGGATTTATCCCTTACAACCAACCCATAAAGGCACATGTAGGCACACAAATATGAAGTGCTATACTCCAAGGGTTCAAATGTCAAGATATGATGTGATGTTTTAAATAAACAAGGTTCCAATGCAAGGGAAATCCATGATATTTTTCTAATTCGCCTCATCCAAGCCTCTAATGACTCCAACAAACCTTCTAATCCATGTAGTCCATTGTATCCACCCCCCCACTTTCTTCCTGAACATTTACATAACGTAGGAACTACCATATCAATCCTATGAACCCATGAAAGAATACAAACTACCCCATGTTGTCTAGGGCTCATTTCCATCACCTTGAGTGATAAATGAGCCCCCTCTACAAAAAGTAATTATGAAATCATACAACCTCCTCCATGTGGTCAACATGTACAATGTTACCATGGTACTTTTGGTTGCAAATTCCCTAAGGAAAAATGTCATGAAGGAACCCATGCTCTAAGGAAACATGTCATGAAAGAACCCAATCTCTTGTCATCTTCCTCTTACACTAACTCATATTGATTCTTTAAAAACAACCTCCTTTTTCTTCCTTAACACTAAACGAGAATCCTATGGACTAGAAGAGCTCACATCATCATAAAATATCCCATCTTTTCTCACCATAGTCTCCCACTGTGATGGAATATTTATACTATAAACTATTGAAGTATAATTTTATCTAACAACATGAGATGCTATCACAACATCTTGAACCTCAAAATAACATTCACCATCTATGAATCTGAAGTAACATAACCCTGGAACACAAGCAATATTCCAATATTCATCATTCTTCGAGTCAACATCATAGGAAAAAATATATGGATAACATATCACTATCTATTTAAGACACAATACAAAGATAATCACATCTCCATATAAGACAAAGACGAGTCACATCTCTCAAAATCACAAACATCAAAGTTTGCACAAGTCGCATATATCTTAGATTACCAAGCTTGTGGTACAAGAAACAACCCACATAGGGTTTTCAACAACATGTGAACATGATAATCCCTCTAATGTAACTAAATACATATAAAAAATAAACAAACAACATGAACATGGTCAACTCCCTCATCTTGAGAGAATCCTATAGTAAATAGAGAAAGAGGCTCATCAAGATAAACTCACTATATTGAAGAGAACATAACCATATCCATGTACTCTACAAAAATACCATAAACTACAATCCTATAATCAATCACTAAATACACAATAGGTTTTGAACCTGTCTCCATGACATCCCACCATGCATTTTTCTCCTCAAAGCTAGAAGTCTCATCTAGTTTTTTACTTGAATGTGCAATTTCAACTAGATTAGAAGGTAACATTTAAAGGCCACCCTCTCTCACCCATCTAGACAAGGTCCTTGAACTAGTTACATCAAAATAACAGATGGTGTGCTTCTATCCCTAAAATGAAACCATCCACTATAGACCTTCCATACAATAAATTGAAATAATATTCTTCTGAAATGAGGCTATAATAGAACATTAGTCAACTCTAGAGAATAAATTGAAAGAACATCAAAGGAAATGTAGACAAATTCTCTCATAGGATAAGTATAATCAATAAGACATATAATTTCTAGAAATTGAAAAACCATGAAGAAATATATAGTTGAAAATAAAATGTAAAATTACATAAGTATTAGACAACTGGAAAATGTTGGATTACTGAGAGGGGGGGTGAATCAATACTAGATATTTTTAATCCTTTTAACAATAATATGTAAGTGTTATTTATCTTTATGATAAATATACCATTATCATTCAACAAGTGTAGAGTAAATAAACCACGAACAATGAAAAATCATACACATACATAGTACACCATTATTTTTACGTGGAAACCCAATGCAAGAGAAAACCACATAATGTTTTTTCTTATATGTATTTAGGAATTACGTTCATTGGAGGCACCAACTTTGTTTGTTGTCCAACTGCAACTGGAAGGAGGATATGCCCCCTATTTTTTCAGGCTACAACATGAGGGAGGCTCCAGCTCCCCAATTCTCTGGCTATAACCAGAAGGAGGATATGACCCCTTGTGTTCTTTGGCTACAACCGAAAGGTGGTTGTAACCACCTATATTTTCCATGTACTGTCACCCTTTCTATACTGAAGCATGCATATGTACACAACTTGTGTATACTGCAACCTGTGTACACCTTCTAGAAGCTAGGGTTTTTACCTTTTTTGAAATTTCAAACACTTTGTTGCCTCTATCACATCAACCAGCAACATGTCATTGTGTCTTGTTTTTAGTTGTACCTTGTGCATACATCATCTTATACATCCCCTAACCAAGTGCATATATGTCTCTCTAGTCATGTTCCATACATGTGTGTAAAATCATGAACAAGCATAATAATCCTCACATGGACTAGACACCAACCCCTTACTGATATGCAACCTCACACCATAGAAATGAATTCACAACCACTTCACAACCAAAACCCTCAACAATGTACCAAGAAATACAAACTATGTCTCAACACTAGAACCAACAAGATGAACCAATGAATAACACCAACACACCAATGTTGTATTTCTGTAGATCTAGCTCATACCATAAGTGCCATACAACCAACACCCTCTCTAGGGAAAAAATTCAAAATNAAATACAAACTATGTCTCAACACTAGAACCAACAAGATGAACCAATGAATAACACCAACACACCAATGTTGTATTTCTGTAGATCTAGCTCATACCATAAGTGCCATACAACCAACACCCTCTCTAGGGAAAAAATTCAAAATATCATAGACATATCTTATGCGGACAATAATATCCAACTACACATAATAATATGGCATACCTTATGAATCTATAGATAGATTTGTTATACCTGATCACTGTAGACATTCCTAGGAGATTTCTTTCAGAATATGAGAACTTTGCACCATTAGAAACTCAATATTTCATGGCTTTACCAACATGTACATGCATCGTTACACTGCCAGCCCACATGGGTATGTGCCCTTCTCCACTGCAACCCACGTACACCTCAAAAAATAGGTTTTTTTCAGTATTTATGCAATTCTGAAACTTTCACCATCAAACCTTCGTGCTACCTCATACTTGCATAAGTTCAAATATATCAATGCATGTGTGGAATCAAACTTACACAATAATAGATATTTGATGTTCTCAATAGGTGCTAATAGGAGAGCCTTTCTCTCTTATTTATATTTACATGTAGCTTCCTCATGGGGTTACCTTCTAACAAAATTAACCCAACTTCCTTCTTTTTAGGGATAACCCACTTCTAACCCCTTTTCCACTTATAATCATTTTATCCATAAATAGTAAACTCTCCACTTCTAGTTGCGATTAACTTTTTTTTAATTATTTTCTTGTTGCAACAACTTAACCCATGGTTAACTCCTAGTTTCACCCATTATGACTAGTCAAATTATTCTAAGGTTTTCTAGAATAATTTGACTTCTTTGACCTTCTAGGGTCTTTTAGATAACTCAAAACGGTTCTCCAACTTCAAAAGGCCATAATTCTCTAACCATGAGGAGCTATGTGATGTTCCACATATCACCAAAAAWTGCACRRCATGTACTATCCATATAGAATAGTCTTACTTGCAAATATACTAATATTCATACCATTATTCATAAAACAATTTACAAAGTACCTTAACCATACTATTGGCGCTAGCTGAATTTTCTAATGGAATTGCTTCAAGGGTTRATATCAATGAAAACCAACCCAATTAATAAACAATCTCCCCCTTTGGAATTGATGACAACACTCTCATGMAATACTAAAGTCATATTGCTCATGCTCCTCGTGTGACCATGGCTCCCCCTGGAAACATGCCTCTATTCTCTATCTCCAAGAATCTAACTCTCTATCCATGCATCTAATGAATCTCTCCCCATTTGACATCAATGGTAAATKWAACTTCCCATCTGGGCATCTCCCCCTAATTGAACTATCCTTGGGKCTTCCCCCMCTGACCGAACTCTTCTKGAAACCGCTCCCCAAACTGAATTGTCCTTTTTATGGTGCTTCCTCATGTAAATCTAAGACATATAATATAAGCATTCAAAATAATTCATTTTGGACTATAAATTACTTCGAGTCTCTATTGAAGATTCTCAAAAGATTCCCTTGGAAGCAGTTTTGTAAAGATATCTCCAACCTATTCTTTTGTTCCCACATATTCAACTCCGGTGTTCTTCTCTGCAACCTTCCCTCCTAGAAAGTGATACTTGATTGGAATGTTCTTCGTCTTGGAGTGCATCACTATATTCTTTGAGATATTGATGGAATTTTTATTATCACAATATATAGGAATGGGATCATCATACTCAACCTGCATATCTTTCAGAGGTTGTTTCATCCATAGAAAATGTGTACAACATGTTGTTGCTGCAATATACTCTTCTTCGTTGTAGAAAATGATATTGATGAATGTTTCTTTGTTATCCAATATACCAGACACTCACTCAGGTATAACGTTGCTCCACTTGTACTTATCCAATCATCAATGCAACCTTCATCTAGACATTCATCTGGTCTTCCATTCAGATCTTGATTCGGCCCGCCATCTGGCCCTCCAAACGGAAGTAAATTTCTGGGAAATTCGAATTTAAAAATTACATGGAGAGAATCGATTTTTGAACGATTAAGCCTTCAAGGAAGGACCAGGAAACGACTGTAAATACATTGAGGAGTTCAATATACGGTTAATTCCCGACTTCATTCTTGAATTATAAACCTTTGAAATTAAAATTCAGAAAATAAAAGTAAACATAACAAAATCACTCAATTAAATTCTGAAATTGTTTTCTAAAAGATAGGAAGGAAATACACAACTATAGAGTTGAAAACCGAGACAACAAGACTAAAGAATAATTTCAGAATCTTCTACAGGTTTGGGAAACATAAATCCCCAACTTCATTTTCCAGGAAATTATCGACAAAATCTTAAAATTTAATCAATCAAGTGGACATCTCTCGTAAGACCCTACAGGCAGTAAAAGAAAATTACAACACGCCTACAATGATCCAACAAATATCAGTCCCAGAATTGATAACTCTGTCATGAACTTAATTTAGGCCTTTCAATAATTTATGCACGTACCCAAAATAGATCCCAACAAGCATAAAATTTGGCAATGATTGCATACACAGTAAATATGTTTTAATACATAGAAGTGGAAACTTCAACTCGGAATTGAATGCATACACAAAAGATTCATTTTTAAACATCAAAATGAAAACTCTTTATCTTGGAATGAATGCATTAACAGTAAACTTGTTTTTTGTTGGGCAAGTGTAAGAACCCAAAAACTTGTGTAAATACGCATAGATCTATCCCTGGTAAACATAAAGTTATTCATGAATCTCAAAAAAATTATGATGAAGGAAGCTAGGATAAATTTAATTTCCATACTTGGAGAAAAATCAAGGGAATAAAATCACCAGGAAGGAAACAAAATCTAAGCGATTTTAGGTGCCAAACACAAAGAGTAAACTAGGAATAAAAATTCCAAGAAGGAAAGAATGTAAGGAGAAATTAAAATTTATAACAAGATGCGAGTTCAATCTTGCACCACGAGTTCATTCCAGTTAAGAAAATGAACAAAAATCTCCCTATCAACAGTACGGAATACAAAAATCAAGTTCTCAACTAAAATGAGCAACAAATCTAAATTTCCTTTAAGACAACAATTATCTTGAGATTTGTATAGGACATGGGAACGAAAACATAAATCAAAATTGTAGAACTCGAAAGAGGCTCTGAAGTGTCAATAACTCACTAGTTTTTCCCAACCCAACTCTACATAAGGTGATAAGGAAAGAGACATGAACCAAGAGTTTCCCGAAGTTAGTCATTAAATCAGTGCACCTCCTAATCTTTCACTCCATCTGGTCTTGGATCTGACCCTCCATGGGGCCCTTGATCTGGACCTTGAAACGGAAAAATTTCTGAAAAAAACAAATTTACAATTACAGACAGTTAATAGATTTCGGAATGGTTAAGCCTGAAGGAAGGAATAGTAAAATAATGCAGAGGTTCTTAGGAAGGTCAAGCTAAATCTTCAGCCCCAAATCGTTCCACAAATTAATTACTTCGAAAATAAAATTCAGAAATTTAACATAACATAACAAAAACACTCAAATAAATTTTGGGTTGTATTTTAAAGACAACATGGGAAATACCTCCATTATAGAGTTGCAATCCTTACAACACTTAACCAATTGAAAAATCCCATACGCTTTACATGCTTGGGTACCGTAAGGCCCCAAAAAATTAAGTGGGCAAGAAAGTAACACAAAGGGTTTATCGCTAGAAAAAACACAAAGCTAAGGAAAAAATAAAACATTCTCATAGATCTGGAAACCCAAAGGTAGATTTCGGATGTGAACACTATCTATAGCTGGAAAAAGGTACAAAAACCAAACCGAAAATGACATGGAACCCATAAATTCACAAACAAAGATCCAAAAAACCATTATCACATTCCATTTAAGTATAAATCCACATACAAAATTAAACTACCTTACAATTTCAAAATTTAGACATGTGTATCGTAACCGAAAGGCGAAGAATCTAATGTTGTTGTCTTGCGCTTGTGGTCCATCCAGCTCCTTGCTTGCTAGTCATTGAGACCTCACTAGTAACTCATAACCAATGTTAGGGGTACTATTCTCCCCCCTCAGCCCCCCTATCCGCAAAGGGGCGAAGAACACAAACCATCGAGTAGGCTATCACCCAACTCACCTGGCAAGGTAGATCTACCACTCTCTATCTAAGATGGGTATCCCAACTTGCACAAGAAAAATCAGTTAAGAAAAATCCAACAACATAACCTTACTCTTGCCAAAAAGTGATCCATTCCTCTTCTCTTCCATTTATTTTATAGATTCATTCTTAGTGACCTTTCCATTTGCACATTAAATCAGTTTTATTAAAAATAAATTAGGAAATATTCTCCCCCGTACAATTGTCACCCAATCCCTTAGTTGCATCAGAATTTCATCTAATTAATTAAATTAAATTGTCGATTTCCCTCACCTTGATCCAAATGGATATGGGTGGCCACCCACCTTTTCCAACAAGCTCAAAACAGTTTTATGACAATTTTTGCAATTTACTATTTTTAGTAGTTTTCACTTCCGGGGCCATTTTGAGGGCCTATATGAATAGTTTTCAGGATCGAGCTCCTAATAAACAACAAAAGGAATTATTGAGCCCCAAAAATCAATCTCCTTGACGATACCTTTCCAACGGGCTATCACATGCCTAAAATGGAGATCATATGCAAAAGTTACGACCTCGGGAAGTTGATGTACTAACTTACCCAAACGGGGCCCACATGACTTTTAGCGATTCATCTCCTAGGGTTAGGTTTTTGGATGTCTAGGGTTTTTGGAATTATTTTTTATTGTAAAAATGCCTTCAGAGACTCATTGTAATATTATTCTTGCAAATGCGCACAACCGTGACATCTCTTCTCAGAGATAAGCCGCCACCATTCCAGCAAGCTTGTTTCCACTGCATTTTACAGTTTCAGCTTATTTCGTTATTGAATAGAAAACCAGTTTTACTGTATCTCTGTTATTTTGTGTTAAGAACCTATTAATAATTTGTATTCATTTATTTCTGCTCATAAAATCTGGATCATTGGTATTAGAGAAGTATGCTCCTTGTCATCTTAATGCATGTCCCCAACGAGGTTGGAGTACAAAGAGTTGGGTCTCGAGCTTGTTTCTCTTCAGGACAGAAGATCTCGCACGCCCAAGCGAACTCTCATGGAAGGAGAAAATAAATATGACGAGACAAGAGATCCTTTCAAACTGTTGATTGAGGAAGCCCTCACACAATAGAGGAACGAGATGATGGATAATTTCACGCAAATCCTTTGGTGAATACCAACAGGGGACACATCTTCTTCGAACGAAGGCGCCACCCCCTTCAAGGTACAAATAAACTTCGATATTCCTATATTTGAAGGTCAAATAGATGCAGATGTTGTAGACAAGTGGTTGGATATACTAGAAGGGTATTTTTCTGTCCATAACTTTTTGAATAGAGAAAAGATTACTTTTGCGCTCCTCAAAGTCGTTCCCCATGACAAAGATTGGTGGGAAACTTTCTTTGAGCAAAAGGAAATAGAGGAAACCTCATTATTTTCAGTCACGACCACCTGGGAATCCTTTAGGGATGCTATTAAGGAACAATACTACCCTATCGGAAGTTATGATGACCTGTATACCAAATGGACCACACCGCAGGAAGAAAGAGACCAAGCAGTGCCCGATTTCACAAATATCTTCCATACCTTGCGCACCAAGATGGGTATCAAAGATTTAGAGTGACATCTTGTGCTCAAGTATCGTGGTGCTCTGCATAGATACATCTAGATCGAAATGGAATTTTTGGACATCTCATCCTTGGGCGTGGCCTACCGATATGTCGTCAAAATTGAGAAGAAGCTCAAACAAAAGACACGACAATTTGGGCCTGGGAACCCCTCACAACAAAAGTCGGGAAAGGGCGGCCCCAACCCACAGAACAAAGGACAGAGAAAATATGGAAAGTATCAGGACAACCAATCCAAGATGCAAGAAAAGAAGGACACTGGAAAGACAAAGAAAGATAACGGGAAGTGGTGCAACTTCCATAGGATCCCTTGGCATAGCATTGCTGATTGTTCCTCAAACAGTCGTTGGTGGCCAAAGTGAAAGCCTCTAAATCAGATGTGAATTATGACTCTGAACCAAAACCAGAAAGGGGAAGACAGACCATTGACGCGGAACCCAGTGCCACCATTGTTGCCACCAAGCTTTAGCCTGGTGAACCAGATGAGCTCAAAGAAGGAGAGTGCCTCTTCCATTCACAGATGTGGGTAAAAGGCACCCTGTTGCACTTCATCGTTGATAGCGGTAGCCAGAAGAACCTCATCTCAACAAAGGTTTCCAAGTGGCTCACCCTGCCAACAACGTTGCACCCACAACACTACACCATTGGATGGCTCCGCCAAGGAAGTGACCTCCGTGTCAGCTAACAGTGCTGACTGTCATACGACATCAAGCCCTTCAAAGATGAGGTATTATGTGATGGTGCTCCTCTTGAAGTTTGTGATGTTCTTTTGGGTCAACCTTATTTATGGAAACATCATGATGTATATGAGTCTAGGCCTTGTACTATTATTATTACTTTGAACAGGAAATTGTACAGGATACCCGAGGTAGTCCCACCAAGTGTTATTTCCTTGATATCTGCTAAGCAATGCAGGAAGGTCATCTCTCAAATGGGGAAGTTTGTCTTCTTCGTGATTCTCCCTCGGAATAAGAGAAAGATCATAGCCACATCCAGGGTCTCTACGACCCACCTCTCCACACAACAGAAGCAAGTAGATAAGGTTGTGGAAGAATACTCGTATATCTTCTCCTCACCTACAGGGGTACCTCTACACTAGCAGGTCAAGAACCCAATCAATCTGATCCCTAGTGCACTGCGTTCCAATGGGCTAGTATATCGCCACTCTTTGTTAGAGAATAAGGAGATCAAGCAACAGATCCAATAACTTCTCCACAAGGGGCACATCCATCCCATCTCACCACCTTGCGGGAGCCCAATCGTGTTGGTACAAAAGAAAGATGGAACTTGGCAACTCTGTATTGAATACTGGGCTCTGAATAAAATCACAGTCAAAAACTGGTACCCGATTCCCTGAATCGATGACCTCCTTGATCAACTCATGGGGGACAAATACTTCAGTAAGATTGATCTGAAATTTGGCTACCACCAAGTCCCGGTAGAACAGACAAATGTATGGAAGACCTCCTTCAAGTCAAAGGAAGGCCTTTTTGAATGGTTGGTCATGCCATTTGGTTTGAAAAATGCTCCAGCCACTTTCATGAGGATGATGGATGATATCCTGGGACCATTCACGAATACTTTTGTAGTGGTGTATCTGGATGACATTCTAATTTACAACAAGACTTGGTCCGAACACTTGCAGCATATTTAGCAGGTTCTGCACACCCTGCGGCAACACAAGCTATATGCCAACTTGGAAAAAAGATCCTTTGTCATGGATAGGGTCCATTACCTGGGATACATCATTGATCAGCATGGCATACATATGGATCCATCCAAAATCATAGTCATCAGTGACTGGCCATCCCCAACAACACTCATTGAGCTTTAGAGCTTCTTAGGCCTCGTCAATTTCTACCGCAGGTTCGTGTTGGGATTCTCCCATACTGCATGGACCCTTAGACAAATAAAAAGGGGTGGTGTTAAGGAAAAAATTGTGTGGGGCCGGTCCCAACAACAAGTGTTCAATGATTTGAAGAAATGCTTTTGCTCAGCCATAGTACTTTCACTACCAGACCTACAAAATCCCTCTGAAATTGAGACAAATGCTTCAGACTATGTTGTGGGCATTGTTCTGACTCATCATGGCCACCCTGTGGCCTATCATAGTGAGGCACTGTCAGATACTTTCTGTAAGTTTCCTACTTACGACAAGAAATGTACTCCATTGTACAAAACTGTCGCTAGTGGAGACATTACATTCTTGGGAAGGAGACAATAATCCACACTGATCATAATCCACTACAGTTCATGTAGACACAACAAAAATTGCAGAATGACCACCATCAAAAGTGGTCCACATACTTGTAGCAATTCCACCTCAACATCAAGTATAAAACAAGAAGCACCAATCACGTCACTGATTGCCTTAGTAGACCGCCATTCGTGGCACTCACCACAGTGCTAGACTCTTGCATCCATGAGACTTCTGGATGGCCCCAACTCTATGAGACAGACCCTAACTTTGCCACCACCTACCAAATGTTGGGTGCAAACGCAGTTGTCAATAATTTCCATCTTCAGGATGGGTTGTTGTGTTGTCTGGGCCATATCTTTGTTCCATCAAGTGAGTGAGTGAAGATGATCTGGGAAGCCCACTAAAGTCGGGTGGCAGGACACTTCGGCATCGAAAAGACAGTGGCAATGCTACAGAAAAATTCCTACTGGATGAAACTTTGACAGGAGGTTAGTAAGTATATCAAGTCTTGCACTGCCTGTTCTATTGACAAACCGACAACTAAGAAACAGGGCATGTACACCCCTCTTCCTACTCCTGATAGGCCACGGGAATCCATATCAATGGACTACATGTCGAGCCTCCCATCCACCAAGCAGGGAAATGACTGTGTTTTTGTGGTTGTTGATCGCTTTTCTAAGATGGCGATTCTGGTTGCCTAAAAGAAGAGAATCATAGTAGAGGCCACTTCCAAGATCTTCTTTGCACGAGTCTAGGTACATTTTGGAATCCCACAAACCATTGTCTCAGATCGGAATAGTCAATTTCTCATCACATTCTGGTTGATCCTTTGGTCATCACTGGACACCAAGATCACCAAATCCACAGCCTTCCACCCCAAAACAGATGGCCAAACCGAGGTTGTAAATTGAATGATTGTGCATATCCTTCACATGTGTAATTCAAAGCACCCTCACACATGGGATGAGAGCCTTCCCTATGTCCAGCATAGCTACAACCAAGCCCTTCATATCTCAACCGACCATATCCCCTTTCAGGTGGGGTTGAGATTCCAACCATTGGGTCCCATAGATGTTTCACTTCCCATTGTTGTCACCTCGACCGAATCAAGTCCTGCTCCAACTAAAGATGACAAAGCCACCCGTTTCATTGAAAATATCCATCACATCCACCAACAAGTTCAATATATCCTACAGAAGTCCAATGACAAGTACAAACAGTGCCATGATCAACATCAGGTGCCACATAAGTTTTAGGTGGGCGATAAAGTTTGGTTGCACTTGCAGAAAGAACGCCTTACAGGACCCCATAGGAAGATTTTCCCACTCTGTTATGCGTTGTACACTATCACCAGGCCGTGGGGGACAATGATTTTGAGCTCAACATTCCTCCCTTCCTTGGCCCACACCTAGTGTTCAACATGGATCTCCTTCGCCCTTATTTCCCACCATTATTGCACACCTCAGAAGTAGCAGAACAACTGAAACCAACAGAGATCAACCCTGAATGCATACAATAGGAATCCAATGATCAAATTGTGGACACATAGATCAAGGGCACTTGACAACAAAGGATCCAACTTTATCTAGTCATTAAAGTAGGGCAGCTCCTGCATCAAGGCAAGTGGCTCACCCAGGGCCAAATTCAATAGAAATTTCCTCATATGATGGGGGGCCTCAACGCAATGGATACCATTGATTCCTAAGGAGGGAGTATTGATCTAGATGTATATCGGTGACCACCCACCTTTTCCAACAGGCTCAAAACAATTTTCTGACAATTTTGGCAATTCACTATTTTTAGCAGTTTTAACTTTCTGGGCCATTTTGAGGGCCTAAATGAAGGTTTTTCGGGATCGATCTCCTCAATGGTAGTCAAAGTAATGATTGAGCCCCCAAAATTAATCTCCTCGATGATACATTTCCAATAGGCTATCACACGCCTAAAACGAAGATCGTATGCAAAAGTTACGACCCCAGGAAGTTGATGTACTAACTTACCCAAATGGGGCCCACATGACTTTTGGCGCTTCATCTCCTAGGGATAGGTTTTTGGATGTCTAGGGTTTTTGAAATTATTGTTTATTGTAAAAATTCCTTCAGAGCCTCATTGTAATATTCTTCTTGTGAATGCGCGCAACCATCACATCTCTTCTCAGAGATAAGCTGCCACCATTCCAGCAAGCTTGTTTCTGCTGCATTTTACAGTTTTAGCTTATTTCATTATTGAATAGAAAACCAGTTTTACTGTATCTATGTTATTTTGTGTTAAGTGCTTGTTAATAATATGTATTCATTTCATTTTTCTCATAAAATCCGGATCACACCCACCTAAAAACACTCCTTGTTGTCCCTTTATTCTCTCAATTTACTTTAATGATTGACACCCTTCTTAAAGCTTAGTTGAGTTCATTTTAGGAAAGTATTCTAGACTAGATTCCTTTCTATGTTCCACATTCCTTTTGCATTTAATTTCCCCTATTTGTCTAAGTTCAAATTTAGCAAGTTTTTCACATAGACAATAATTAAATTATTAGATAATTTAATCCTCCTTTAAATTCTAAATTAAATTTTCCCCCTTTTATTTTCTTCATCCCCCCCTTTATTAATTGTTTAATTAATTTTTATTCCTCATATCCTACTTAGACCTAGACTTTAAATTTAACTAGGCTTAGCAAATTTTAAGGGAGAAATTAAAATTAATAAACTTTACTCATACATAATCAATTTAAGGCTGACCATGTCAAGGTAAGATATTATTTTCTAGGAACCTAGGTTCATTGACTCACCTATGTTTAAACATCGCGACATGCGCTTCAAGATGCACTACGTTCTCCAAGGGTGCAACTCGAGTTTATTCAAGTTTCAATTATGCGACGTGCCCTTCAAGACACACTATGATCTCTAAGGGTGCCACTCGCCTTTTGACAGATTTTGGTAGGTGTCTAACCCTTGGAGTCAAAACTCTATCAACATACCTTGTGGGAGACTAAGGGCCTCTAAGGAATAAGGACCCTGCCTTATTGTGTGCCCCTTATAATATTCGTGAGTGACTGTCTCAGTATGCCCTCACAACATCATGGATATATCGAACTAGGTAATCGTTAACCTACAGTTCGATCCGTGGTGGGAGTGCTAATAGGCTGTAGGAGGGCTTCTGCCACACCTCCCCCTCAATATCTCTAGTTGTCGTACATGACCCCTTTACTCCAAATGTGAGTCTAATTAGTAGGAAATTGTTAGTCTGCATCCATCAATGAAACATATCAGCGATCCATAAATAACATCATAATATACCTCGTCATATGTGACATATGAAATAACAAAAATACTCAAACCATATATAGTCCACTCGCTGACTCGATCCGAAGTCCAAGGAGGTCCATCGATGCCATCAACATCCTCAATCAGTCAAGAGTCTTGCACACTCAGCAGAATCCAATCAATAGCATATG
>SNQJ01S0016078.1:40164-76263 GCA_010110895.2 Picea sitchensis
CACATGCCTATAGAATTCCCGATCCCCGATTCTCCGATGACGGAGATCAACGGTCCAGATCTCATTCTTATCCAACGGTTGTGATTACATCGCAAAATCGCATATCACGATTTCGAAGTTTTTGTTGCAGTGTGTTCTTGACATATCAAAGTCCCGATCGCCAATGCCTCTGCTGACATCACACGTGGTTTGACACGTTTTAGATCCTACCACATGTCACTCTGATTCGTGACTTGCATGTGCCTGAAGTGTTAAATCTGCCTGACACCTGTCATTCCTTGGTTGTGCCACATGTCCCTGGGTGACGTGGTCTACCGTCGTGAGTTGGATCAACGATCTAGATCTCATGTTGATCTGACGGTGCAGGTTCAGTCGGGATTTCGCATATCGCGAAATAGGGATTTTCATTGCATTGTTTTCTTTGCATATTGAAACCCCGATCCCCAAAACTCCGATGAAGCCTCCTGTCTACAAGTGGATGGTCCCGATCTCTGCTTGATTTAACGGCTGCGATCAAATCGTGAAATCGCAGATCGCGATTTCGGGGTTTTCGATGTCAAGTGAATTGGACATTTCAAAGTCCCGATCCCCGAATCTCCGATGACTTATCTCCCTCGCAACTTCTGCAGATCTGACTGTTGTCGGCCTTTCGAGAAATTTGAATGGAATCCAACGGTCACTGGATCTGTGTCTTGCTTCTTCTTTATAAGCTCTTGTTGCGCGCGTTTTCTTCAATGTTGTTCCTCCTGAGCGTTTACGTCCGAATGCCCAAGGGGTTTTATCCTTCTTATCCTATCGTCTCCACTGTTGCCATTAATGACAACAACCATCAACACGCACTCGTTGCTTGTTCAATATTTGCCAACATTCCATTGATAGAATACTTGTTTATAAAAAAATTCTAATTAAATTTTTTTTTTAATTGTGCAGGTACTCATGGTTAGAGGATGTTGCGGAGGCAGACGACGGGGTGTTAGGGGAGGAGGTTCGACGCCCCCAGTAGAATCCATGCCCGAGGGGTCTAACCCCTAGGGAGACAAACATGATGTCGGGCATGAACAAATAGTTGTGGGAACTGTGGTTGGGTTGATGAGGTCCTTTCATAGGATGTCTGGGCCACTAATCAGCCGTTTGGATAGAGATGAGGCAAGGGCACTGAAAGCTCCTAAGGTTCCATCGCGCTCACCGGTCAGTACTCGGAACATTCACCGCGAACTTGAGAAGGTCAAGTTTCTCAAGTTATTTGGTGCCCCAGACGATGCAGCCACCGAGGCATGGTCGGAGAGTATGGCGATGTGAGTTTCAGTTCATGACTATACTTCCAACATGAAGGTTCACATGGCATTATTTCAACTGAAGGGGAGCACTCTTATATGGTGGAAGACGCTCCTGTCGCAATTGAACATGGTCATCGAAGACGTGTCATGGTAATTGTTCGAGGAACAGTTCTGGGAGAGGCATCTGTCTGAGGAATTCATTCAGCTTCAACTCAACGAGTTCAACACCTTGCAACAAGGAGACCGTATGGTGCTCAAGTAGGAGGCATGTTTTATGGAGCTACTTCAGTATGCTACGCACCTCAATTCCGAGAAGCTTAAGGTCAACAAGTTTTTTGTTCAGCCTTAATATCAACATTCGTCCAAAAGTGAGGATTATGATGCCTCAAACCTTTCATGATTATTTCGATAAGGCGCTCATAGCAAAGGAGGATCTCATCAGCGAGGGTTAGAGTAGGACTCTGGAGAGACCAACAGGATAGGCCACATCTGGTGTGCAGCAGCGCCAGACACCAACTAGGAGTCTACCAGGATATCGAGGCACTCTAAAAGGATACACATACACTACAACATGGTGACCAACGCCTCAACAATTGACTCCCTATAGAGGACCAAAACACCAACAACAACGTCAACCGCAACAACAATAATTTAGGCTTGTTCAACACAATAGACGAAGGTTCCAGGGTGGTGGGCCATCAAATTTTGCTTTAGGTAACAGGAGTATTGGACCAAAGACAGGGTTTTGGACATGTGGAGAGCCATATTACCAGTCTGACTTCCCAATTGAGAGGACTAAAGAATTTGGATCAGTCAAACCCACTACCATGGGAGATTTTTGAAAGGCCCATTAGATTAATGCAACAGTGAATAAACACTAGGAAGAGCACTAGTCGACGGTGATCAAGACGTCAGGTACTATCACTGACCATACCCTTAGTATTTTGATAGATACAGGTTCTACAAAGAGTTTATTTATGGCGCAGTGCTAAAAAGAATTAAGGTAAAGGTAGTCGAACAAGATGACTTTATGTTTGTAGAAATTGCTTTGGGAGCCAAACAAAAGGTTGGAGGGAAGGTTACAAGCTATATCCTTAACCTGGGAGAGTTTTTCACTAGGTCCAACCTGTACATCACAATCTTAGGGTCTTATGACGTCAATATCGGTATGGAATAGTTGGAATCGCATGAGGCAATACTCAACTGTAAGACAAAAGAATTGACATTGGTCGATGGTGAGGGCTAGAGACACGCGATTTTAGGTAGGAACCAGGGAGTTTTCCTAAGGTTCATATATTCCATAGAACTATGGAAGAGAATGCACAATGGATTCCATCAATATGCTATCCTTCCATTAAATGAAAAATGTGTGGTGGAAGGACTGGAAAACCTTCTAGTAGTACGCGATTTTGAGGATGTCTTCCTAGAGGAGTTTCCAGGGTTGTCTCCTGAGAGGGAATTGGAATTTACCATTGACCTAAAATTGATAAATGAAACGATAGAAAGAACACCTTATCAGATGTCGACCCAGGAGTTACAGGATTTGAAAATGAAACTGAAGGAGTTGTTGGACCTAGGACTTATACGTCCAAGTGTGTCACCATGGGGTGCACCTGTTATTTTCATACGGAAGAAGGATGGGTCATGGAGACTCTGCATTCACTATCGTCAATTGAAAAAGGAAATGGTCACGAATCAATATTTTTTGCCAAGGATTGATGATTTGTTTGATCATATGAAAGGCACGATGGTGTTTTCGAAGATCGAATTGAGATCAGGGTATCACTAGTTATGCATCAAGGAGGAAAAAATCCCTAAGACCGCCTTTAATATGAGGTTTTGACATTCCGAGTTTATTATTTTACTGTTTCGACTGAAAAACACCCCAGGGGTATTTATGAGTTTGATGAATGTGGTGTTCCGTGAATACTTGGACAAGTTCGTCCAAGTATTCATTGATGATATTTTGATATATTCTCAAACGATGGAGGAGCATGATGAACACTTGCGCTTTGTACTACAATTTCTATGAGAGAACAAATTGTTTGGGAAACTATCGAAATGCACATTTTATCAATCGAGGATTCATTATTTAGGGCATGTCATCTTCGACGAAGGCATTGTTGTGGATCCTGAGAAGGTAGAGGCTATTATGGAATGACCTGCATCAAAAAATGTCCCAAAAGTTTGTAGCTTCATGGTTTGAGCAGGATATTATCAACGATTTGTCGAGGGTTTTTCGAAGATAACAAATCTTATTATGGAATTCCAGAAGAAGAACAAGAATTTTTTTTGGACCGAGAAATGTGTGGAAGCATTTTGGAGGCTCATGGAGTTGTTGACGACAACGCTGATACTAAAGGTCCCTAACATGGAAGAGGAATTCTTGGTATGCACTAACACATCCAAGGAAGGCTTAGGCAGAGTCTTGATGCAAGACGGTCAACTGATCTCTTACATATCGAGAAAGTTAAGAAGGAATGAGGTGAACTATGCGATGCATGATTTGGAGTTGTTAGCCATTGTATATGCCTTGAGAGTTTGGAGACACTACCCGATCGAACAAAAATTCAAACTAAAAATGGACCACTCTGGTTTACAACACATTTTTACGCAAAGTGACTTGAATGCACAACAAAGGCGTTTTTTGGAATTTCTTAGCAAATATGATTTCGAGATTACTTACATAAAAGGAACAGTGAATAGAGTGGTTGATGCATTGAGTCGGAGACCGCGCATATTTTCAGTGATGCCTCTTTAGACGAATCTACATGAAAATATTCTAAATTTACAGTGTGACGATGACTAGTAGAAAGAGGTCAAGGATTTTATTGGACAAAACACAATGATGGTACCAAAATTTGAGGGATTTACTATGGACAACGATGAATTATTGAGATTTAAAAATTGAATTTACGTACCGCCCAATGACGAGTTGAGAATTTTGATCCTAAACGAGGCTCATAGGGCAGTGTACATGGCTCACCCAGGAGTCACGAAGATGACAACAAACCTTAAATCCTTATTCTTCTAGAAAGGAATGAAGGTGGACATAGTCAATTACATGGCAAGATGTCTATAATATGAGTAGCTAAAGGCCAAACATAGACATCCTGCAAGTTTACTACAACCACACATTATTTCAAAATTGAAATGGTAGGTCATTTCGATGGATTTCATTGTTGGATTTCCACTTAAGGGAAGGAGACACGACTTGATTTTTGTAGTAGTCCACACTCTAAAGAAGAGTGCACATTTGATTCTAGTGTGTATGACGTATCAGGCTCCTGACATAGCTAGAGTTTTCGTCAGCAATATCATGAGGCTGCATGGCGTGCCTAAGAGGATTATATCCCATCAAGGATCAATGTTTACAGAACAATTTTGGACTAGTTTCCAAGAGGCCTTGGGAACCCAACTTAACTTTAGTACCACATATTACCCAGAGATAGATGGGAAGATCGAGTGACTGAACCTAATATTGGAGGATATGTTGTGTATATACATGATGGACCAATAGAAGCATTGGGAAGAATACTTGCCACTGGTATAATTTTCATATAATAATAGTTATCAAAGAACCATTAAGATGGTTCCTTTCAGGTTTCTTTACAGGAAACCATGTCAAATGCCTTTGAGTTGGGATCGGCTTGAGGATATGGTCCTGGTGGGACCAGAAGTGATCCAAGAAATGGAAGACCAAATTCAAGCCATAAGACAAAGGATAAAGGAAGCACAAGATCGACAGAAGAGTTATGTTGATGCGCATCATGTCGACCGTAGTTATGAAGTTGGTGATTTAGTCTTCTTGTGAGTGAAACCACATAATATTTTGATCAAGTTTGGAAAGGGTGTTAAAATATCTCCTAGGTTCATGGGACCTTTTGAGGTTTTGGAAAGGAAGGGACTCGTGGCATATCGACTAGCCTTTCCTGATTCTTTGAGTTGTATGCACGATGTTTTTCACGTATGTGTTTTGAGAGATTATGTTAGTGATCCTACACATGTTATTGACATGAGTTCCTTATGGATATCAAAAGAGGGTGTACTCATGGTGGAGCAAATACACATTCTAGACCATTGCATTCGACAACTACGATGTCAAACAGTAGATCAGGTCAAGGTTTAGTGGGACAACTATAGTCCGCACTCAGCAACCTAGGAGAATGCATATGATATGCATCAACATTTTCCATTTTTGTTTGATAACTAAAAGTATAGACATTATGAGATATTTATTTCGGCACTTATATACTTTGAAACTTCGGGACGAAGTTTAAAACAAGACGGGGTGTATGTAACATCACTCTCTTGCACACACCTACTTGGAATTATTCTTTGAGGACACTTGTGTAATGATCCCAAGCCAATTTTTTCGCTTGAGACCACTAACTAGCTTGGTTGTGTATGATGTGCAGGTGTTTTATTGAAGTTTCTAGTTATTAAGTATGTTCATAAAATATTAATTCAACACATGAAGATCACAATATACTCAAGATATAGAACACAAGCAAAGATCTAACCTTTATTATAGAAGCATAAATCATATACAATAGAAAGAGAAGATCTGGAATAATCTTCAGATGGCTCTAGTAGAAAACATGTATGAGCTGCTACAAAATGTCCCCGTCAATACAAAGAATCCCCCAAAGGATGGATAAGAAATGAAGACCAATACCAAGCAGATCGGAATACAAACCCTCCAGCTGAAGAAGCCATGCTCCAAGAGAAGACTAAAGCCCTCAATAATTCGGTCTTGATCGTAGATGACTCCAAATGAGCCCAAACTTGGTCAGATGATAGATTAGGGTAGTGGGATACTCCTCCTGAAGTCTCAAGCCAAACATCCAAGGCCAACCTCTCCAAATGTTGAATCTTCCAAGGGAGTTGTGCCCTCTTGAATGGAAGAAACCCTAGGCAACTCATCCTTGAAGATATATACCTCCAAATGATGTGAAACTCTCCAAGAATGTAGATCGAGCTAAGAGAATCCCGTGGGTGAAGTTTCAGATCCCGATCTCAAGCAGATCTCTCTAGATCTGAGAAATACAGAAAAGTGGGACGTCCTCCTAACCTCCAAATCATTCCAAACTGTTGTTGAAGATTGAGTGATGATAACTCCTCAAAGAAACCCTCAAAATGATGATGGAGCACCTGCAAGTAAAACCCAACTAAGGGAATGCCCAATGCTCCTCCTGACTGGCTAGATCGAACCCTTCTCAATGCTATGGTGCACCCTTGCTGGAAACTTCCCAAATAGTATGGCCCTGTTATCTTCTGAAGCTCTAGAAGGAGATATGCTGAGAATAGAATGGTGTGGAGGAATCTTTCATCCCCGAGAACAAGCTGTGGAACAAGGTGAGTGGATATTTCACCACTGAGTTGTTCACAAGGGGTTGTACAACAAAACCCCCAAACTAAATTCCCAAGAGCAATAAAAAGCAATACACCAAATTCAGAATGCTTAATAGGTGTGCCCCAACCTCTTACTTATACTTTTCCTTCTAATTCTCTATTGAGTTAGGTTAACTCCCAGGGTTAACTTATATTCTTCTATTGAGTTATCTTTTACTCCTTTTATCCCTTTCCTTTCTCAAGTCAACTTAAAATTATAACTTTATCCTAGTTGACCTCCCCCCTCAGTGTGAGACTATAACCTAGTGGGGGTGCCCAGGCCAGTGAGTCTCCTCATTGCCTCTCTAAGAGGTGGGGGACATTATAGTCTCCCCTGCTTGAAATTGTTTGTCCTCAAGAAATTGAAAACTTGCTTCTCTTACCACATGCTCATGTTCCCAAGTTCCATCCTCAATAGGTAAATCCTTCCACCTGATCAGGTACTCCTTGATGCTTCGGTTTCTGAGCCTCTTCTCTCGAACTTCTAAGACCTCCTCCAGAATCAAAACAAGTTGTCCCTCATCGTCCATGGGGGGTAATACCTCAATAGGCCTGATGTGTTGACCGAGGGATTTCTTAAGACAGGAGACATGGAAGACATTGTGTATCTTGTTGCCCTGTGGAAGCTCCAACTTGTAATCTACCGCCACGATCCTCTTGCTGACTCTGTAGGGCCCAAAGAAACATGGTTGTAGTTTCTCCGCTCTACTTCTTTTAATGGAATTTTGCCTGTATGGTTGTAGCCTCAGATAGACTAAATCACCAACCACAAAAGTACGGTCCACTCTGTGCTTGTCTGCTTGGACCTTCTGTTGGTCATGTGCCCTTTGTAGATGATCCTTCAGTTCCCTCAGAATGTCTTGGCTCTGTTGTATCCAATCCCGCAACATCAGTGCCCTGCTATAACCAAACACAATCTCCACAAATGATAAAGGATCATAGCTATACAAGGCTCTGAATGGTGACATGCCAATGGACATATGTTGGGTGGTGTTGTAGCAATATTCCCCCAGATGCAACCATCTGACCCATGCTTTATGTTTCCCTTCCACATAGTTTCTAAGATAGCCCTCCACCCACTTGTTGACTATCTTTGTTTGTCCATCTGTTTGAGGGTGATAGATATTGCTAGGGGTCAAGGCCATACCAACCAACCTGAATAACTCTTGCCAGGAAGTACTCATAAACCTGCTATCCCTATCTATGATAATGGTCTTGGGTAGGCCGTGCAACCTGACGATCTCCCTGAAGAACAATTTGACCACCTATGTTGTACTGAAGTTGGTAGCTATGGTGAAGAAGTGTGCAAACTTTGTTAACCTTTCCACCACTACAAATATGCAGTCCTTCCCTTGCGTCTTTGGTAGCCCGGTGATGAAATCCATGGATATGCTTTCCCATTTGTACTCTGGAATGGGTAAGGGATGCAACAGTCCTTCTAGGTTCGTGTGCTCATCCTTGCTTGTATGACATGTAGTACACTCTTTGATGTGCTTAATCACATCTTCCTTGAGCCCCTTCCAAGAGAATATTTCTCTCACCTGCCTGTACGTCTTGTTGATCCCCCGATGTCCTGCCATTGGGGAGTCATGGAACGCCTGCAATACCTTGGCCTTGAAGGTCGATCCACGAACCAAGAAGATTCAGTCCTTGTAATAGATGAGGTCATTAATAACCTTGAAATATTCATCTCATACCTATCCATCCAGTAGCTGGCACACAAATTGATCCTCTGCATACTCGATCACCAACAGGTCTTTCCAGTCAACTGTTACCCCTATTATGGCAAGGATGGATGGCCTCCTGGATAAGGCATCAACCACCACATTGTTCTTCCCTTTGACAAAATCAATGTCAAAGTCATAGGCCTGTATTCTGCTTACCCATTTTTGTTGCCTCTCATTTAAGTCCTTCTGTTCCAATAGATATTTGAGGCTATTATGATCTGACTTGACAACAAACCAAGCACCTACCAAGTATTATCAGAATTTGGCTAGTGCATGCATGATAGCCAACATTTCTTTGTCATAAATTCTATAAAGTAGCTTAGGCCCCCAGAGTTTCTTGCTCTCATAGGCAAGAGGGTTCCTCTTCTGCATCAGTACGACCAATATTCCTTCCCCGGATGCATCACACTCCAAGGTAAATGGGAGGCTGAAATCTAGAAGCGCTAAGACTGGGCACGTACTCATCACCTTCTTCATATTGTCCATCATTATTTGGGCCTCCTCGTCCCACTTGAATGCTCCCTTCTTAGTCAAATCGGTCAAAGGTGCACATAGTTCAGAGAACCCTTTGACAAACTTCCTGTAATACATGCGCATTCCAGGAATCCTCTCAATTCTATGAGTGTCTTAGGAGTGGGCCATTTTATCATGGCTTGAAATTTCTCCTGATGCACCTATACCCCCTTTGCTCCGATAATGTGTCCTAGATAAAGGACCTCCTTCATTCCAAACTCACATTTGGACTCCTTAGCATATAGTGATTGTTCCTCCATAATTAACAAAATCTGATCCAAATGCCTAATATGCTCCTTCCATGTCTTGCTGTAGATAAGCAAGTCATCAAAGAATACCGACAAGTGCTTCCTCAACTGCTTGTTGAATACATGATTCATACATGATTGGAACGTAGCAGGGGAATTGGTTAACCCAAAGGGTATCACTAGAAACTCATAATGATCGTAGTGACATATAAAGGTTTTTTTTGAAATGTCTTCCTCCCTCATCTTGATTTGATGATAGCCAGAGCAAAGGTCAATCTTGGTGAAGTAGATAGCCCCATGCAATTTGTCCATCAGCTCATCAATCCTTGGTATTGGGTATCTATTTTTGATGGTATTTTTATTCAATGCAAATCCTCATGGTGCCATCCTTCTTCTACACCAGCACTACTGAAGAAGCAAAAGGGCTACTGTTGGGCCTGATGTGCCCCATGTCCAGAAGTTCCTTGATAGCCTTCTCTATCTCATCCCTGTACTTCTTGGGGTATCTATATGGTGTGGTAATGACTAGCTTGGCCCCTTCTTCTATCTTGATAATGTGCTCAAATCCCCTATCTGGAGGTACCCATGGAGGAATAGGACCAAACACCTTCTGGTGCCTATCAAGGATTTCTTTGATCTCTGGTGTGTAGTGGACCTTGCCCTGCTCATCCTTATGTGTTATAATCTTGCATTCAGCTACGTATACTATCTCATCTCTTCGAAAGATGGCCTCCATCCTCTTGGCTGTGACTACCCTTGCAACATTCCCTGTCATTCACCGGAGCACTAGCTTTCATCCACCCTCCTCTGTGAATGACATTTCCATGGTTTTGTAGTTGGTAGTAATAGGCCCCAATTTAATGAGCCATTGTACTACTAGGATGATGTTGGTATCTGGAAAGTCCATAACATAGATGTCCTGTGTCATCTCATGCCTACCCAAGGTAAGCTTCAGGCCTGGAATGTATTTGTCGTAGGGCATAGTGCTTCCTCTTGCAACCTCCACCTTGAATCCTTCAAATTATACTGTGGGTATGTTCCTCCTTTTTAGTAATGTTGCATCAACGAAGTTGTGGGAAGCTCCTCCATCAATAAAGAATGACACCTTCTGTCCCTGCAAGACCCCCCTCATTCAAAAGGTGTTATACTTGGGCACTCCACTAATAGATGCCAAGGTGGCCATACTATCCTGTCCTGTGATCTATTCTTCCTCTACTGCCTCAGTGGTTTCTGCCTCCATGTTCTGTATATGGCCCATCTCATCGTCTTCTTCATTATCTGAAGTGACCTCGATGTAGTGCACTTGTCCACATCCCATGCACTTGTGTGAGGGATTCCATGGTTCCTTACATGTGAAGCAGAGTTGCTTCCTTCTCATTTCTCTCCTGGTGTTGTCATCTATTCTTCCACGGCCCCTATCATATCCCTTAGGGTCACATCCTCCCTAGTTTATTGGAGGCCTTTGATCTCTTCCACCATTGTTAAGAGGTGGTCTGGGTATGAATTTTGGTTTAGCAACTAGACCCAAATCCCTTGTCTTCCAAATGAACTCCTGTAGGTTGGTAGGCTTGAAGGCCTTTACCCAACCCTTCAAGGGTTCCATCAACCCTTCTGTGAAAATCATCATGAGCCTGGTCAGGGACATGTCTTATACCATCACTGCCAACCTCTAAAATTCATCAATGTATGCCTCAACCATACCTGTTTTCTTGAGTTGGGTGAGTTCCCGGAAATGTAACTCAGGATCTCCTTGATCAAATCTATCAATGAGCCTCTGAGTGAATTCTGTATAGAATACAGTCTGATTGTGGCGGAGTGTGGTGAGCCCATGATACCACCAGTCATGGGCCTTTCCATCCAAGTACATAGTGGCAAACTTGATGGCCTCCATCTTTCTCATGGGGTTAAGCTGCATGTAAGTATCCAACTTTTTCACCCACGACTATGTTGTCATCTTGGCCATGCCATCAAAGTATGGAATCTCTATCTTTCTGGCCCTTCATTCAAACTCAAAACTGCCCCTATGGTTCGTCCTAGGATGATTTCTAAACCTGAGTTGGAAATACTGATCTAGGGACATCTGTCTTTGAACCCTCATATCCAAGCTATAGTATTCCTTGGTACTCCTTGCCAATTGTTCCATAAAGTCTTCAACCTGTTCATGTTGCCCTTGCTCATTTGTGAATGTGGGCATGTACGGTCTGGGGTTAGTTCTGCTACCCGAGTGTCGGCCTAGCTGTTAATCTATGAACACTGGCATGTATGGCCTAGGATTGACCCTGCTACCCATCTGACCATGGGATGTGCCACCTCCCAGACTTCCTTTAGATCCTGGTGCTTTCTCCGAGTTATATCTGATCTCCTCATGGGTTCCATCGGAACCACCAGCCTCCTTATTCCCATTTGTATCAAGATCCTTCCCCCGATGGGCTACTTGCATCAGAAGGTTAGTTATCCGAGATTGGTTCTCATTCATCTTTTGCAGATTCTCATCAACCTTCTTCAAGGTTTTAGAAATTTCAGCCTGTCCCCTTCTACTGGTTTCCTGGTACTCATCCAAGTGTTGGACCAATGTCCTTTCTGTGCGATTCATGTTTTGCTGGAACTTACCAAATTCGGCTACTAAGAAAGCCAAGCCTTGAGTCTCATGGTCATCCCTTGACCCTTCCATTTTGGCCTTTGTTTCACTGTCGTTTTTCTTCCTCCGACCCATAACAATTCCACTGTACCTCTGCATGCACCGATCCTTCCACAGGTTTGGAGGATCGAAGCTCTGATACCACTGTAATGATCCCAAGCAAAATTTTTCACTTAAGACCACTAACTAGCTCGGTTGTGTATGATGTGCATGTTTTTTATTGAAGTTTCCAGTTATTAAGTATGTTCATACAAGATTCATTCAACACATGAAGATCAAATTATACTCAAGATATAGAACACAAGCAAAGATTTGACCTTTATTATAGAAGCAGAAATCAGATACAATAGAAAGAGAAGATCTGGAATAATCTTCAGATGGCTCTAGTAGAAAACATGTATGAGCTACTACAAAATTCTCCCATCAATACAAAGAATCCCCCAAAGGCTGGATAAGAAATGAAGACCAATACCAATCAAATCTGAATACAAACCCTCCAGCTGAAGAAGCCATGCTCCAAGAGAAGACTGAAGCCCTCAATAATTTGGCCCTGATGGTAGATAACTCCAAATGAGCCCAAACTTTGTCAGATGATAGATTAGGGTAGTGGGATTCTCCTCTTGAAGTGTCAAGCCCAACGTCCAAGGCCAACCTCTCCAAATGTTGAATCTTCCAAGGGAGTTGCGCCCTCTTGAATGGAAGAAACCCTAGGAAACTCGTCCTTGAAGATATATACCTCCAAATAATGTGAAACTCTCCAAGAATGTAGATCGGGCTAAGAGAATCCCGTGGGTGAAGTTTCAGATCCCAATCTCAAGCAGATCTCTCTAGATCTGAGAAATACAGAAACGTGGGACGTCCTCCTAACCTCCAAATCGTTCCAAACTATTGTTTAAGATTGAGTGATGATAACTCCTCAAAGAAACCCTCAAAATGATGATGGACCACCTGCAAATAAAACCCAACTGATGAAATGCCCAACGCTCCTCCTGATTGGCTAGATCGAACCCTTCTCAATGGTATGGTGCACCCTTGTTGGAAACTTCCCAAAGAGTACGACCTTGCTATATTCTGAATCTCTAGAAGAAGAAATGTTGAGAATATAATGGTGTGGAGGAATCTTTCATCCCCGAGACCAAGCTGTGGAACAAGGTGAGTGGATATTTCACCACTGAGTTGTTCACAAGGATTTGTACAACAAAACCCCCAAACTGAATGCTCAAGAGCAATAACAAACAATACACCAAATTCAGAATGCCTAATAGGTACGCCCCAACCTCTTACTTATACTTTTCCTTCTAACTCTATGTTGAGTTAGGTTAACTCCTAGGGTTAGCTTCTATTCTTCTGTTGAGTTATCTTTTACTGCTTTTATCCCTTTCCTTTCTCAAGTCAACTTAAAATTATAACTTTAGCCTAGTTGACCTCCCCCCTCAGTGTGAGACTATGACCTAGTGGGGGTGCCCAGGCTACTGAGTCTCCTCATCACCTCTCTAAGAGGTGAGGGACATTATAACATGCATGAAAGTGATTTGGTTCATTATATATTAACTGTTTGGATTATGATTATGAGATATTGAGGATCTGATGGTGTGTTATATTGTTATATTTATATCGACAGGTGCTATTGATTGGTTTTCCTGTGTGTAGGACTTTGGATGTTAGAGGATGTCGATGGAATCAATGGATCTCCTTCGACTATAGATCAAGTCAGGGAGTGGACTGTTATGTTTGATTTTTTTTTTATATTACAGATGTGACATATGACTAGATATTATGATGATGATTGTTATTGCTGACACGTTTCATTGATGGATGCAAGATGATGATACCTTGTTGACCAAACTCACATTTTGAGTAAAAGGGTGACACATGACAACCGGATACATTAAGGGAGAGGTTTGGAAACATCCCTACCACATCTTGATAGCACTCCCACCGTGGCTCGAACTGTAGGTTAAGGATTACCTAGTTCGAAAAGACCCATGATGTCGTCAGGAAAGACTGTGACAGTCGTTCATGATGATTCTAAGGGGTAGGAAATAAGGCAGGGTCCTTATTCATTAGAGGGCCTTAGACTCCCACAAGGTCACCTGATGAAGTATTGATTTGAGGGGTTTGACGTCTACCAAAATCAGTCAAGAGGCGAGTAGAACCCTTGGAGCACGTAGTACGTCCTGAAGGGCACGTTGCAACTTTAACTGTGGAAAGTTAATATACCTAGTACCTAGAAAACTATTCCTCCTTCAGACTTAGCCAGCCTTAAAATGAATGATGTTATGCGTAAAGTTTAATAACATTTTTTTTTCCTTAAGAACTGTCACCAAGCCTAGTGAATTTAAAACCTAGGTCTAAGTAGAAGATGTGAACAAAAAAACAAACTAATTGGACCTTTAACAAGGAGGGGGTAAAGAAAATTCAAACATTAATTATTAAAGTAAAAATTTTAATGGAGGATTAAATTATTAAAAGGATAATTTGTTGTCTATATCTAAGTTTGCTAAATATGAACTAAGCAGAAAAGGGGAAACTTAATAAAAAGAGAAATTTCTAACATAGTAGAGAATCTAGTTTTTGGAACCTTCTAATTATGAATGCAACTAGGTTTTAAGAAATGAGTCAGTCATTTAAGAAATGTACGGGAATAAAGGGACACCGAGGAGCGTTTTTACGAATGCGTTTAGGTGGGTGAGGTAAATAGGAAAATTTAATTAATGAATAAATGTTTTTTCTGGTGCAACTAAGGGATCTAGTGACATGTGTACAGGGGAGGTTTTTCCTAATTAAATTTAATAAAAAGAATCTAATGAGGGTTTGGGAAATGAATCACTAAGAAAACTCTATAAAAAGGATGGAGGAGGAGTATGGATCACATCTTGTATGCGTAAGGTTATGCTGTTAGATTTTCTTATCTTTACTGGATTTTCCTTTTGGGAGTTGGGATACCCAGCTCGGACAACAAGTGGTAGCTCAACCTTGCGAGGTGAGTTGGGAGCTAGCATTCTCTGGTATTGTGTGCGTGGCCCCTTTGCGGCTTAATGGGAAGAAGAGTACCTATAGCATTGGTTGGGAGGTACTAGTGAGTTCTCAATGGATGGAAAGAGGGAGTGGGACAGAGCGCAAGCACAGGAAACCAGTAGCAGAACCTTCGCCTTCGCTCAAGGTACACACGTCTAAATTTCACAATTCTATTTAGTTGAATGTTTGTTCAATTATATCTAGATAATATTAAATTTGGATTCCTCGCTCTGTGTTTTGTTGCCACTGTATGGTATTATGATTCACCCAAGAGAGACATCATCGATCTGTAGTTTATGGTCTCTTTTGCATAAAGAACGGTCCTTGTTAATTATCTGTATTCCCATTTCTGGTAGCACAACAACCATTATTCATTCCAGATTTGTCTACATTCTTTCTTTTACTCTTGTAGCGCAGTGATGGTTTCACCTGTTAGATTACTGTTGCCTATTATACTGGTCCAATTTGCGGTTTTAAAGTTTCTGTGGATCTTATTTACTGTTGTGCAACCCTTGGTGCCTCATCATTTTAATTGCTTTTAAAATATATATATAGTTTTATAAAATGCATCAAGTTTCCCACTGCAAATTCTTCACCCATGGCCTCATGGATTCTGCCTTGGAGCCTTATGCTTGGGTGGTTTTCTGGATACACTGGACTTGGACGCTTGACATGAGTTAAGCAGGATTGAACCTAGGACCCAAAACCTCCGACTGTGTTTTTTTTTAATCTTTTCTAAGCACTGTGATTCCAAATGTCTAGGACTGTGTATCATTTTTATTTCTGGATTTGGTCTGATGTGCTCATGGCTAGAAGGAGCACAGGACCCAACCCTTTCCTGTGTTTTTAATAATCCTTATCAAGTTTTGATTCAATGTGGCTGTGTAACATTTTATTTTTGGAGTTGGTCTGATCTTCTAGTGGCCAGAACGAGCACCGAACCCAAACCTTTTCCTACGTTTTTAATAACCTTTTTCATATTGGCTTCAATGTTGGTTGTTTATCATTTTATCTCCTGGACTTTTTCTGATATTCTCGTGGGCTGAACGAGCACTTGACTCGACCTTGCCTATGTTTTTAATATTTGATTGTATTGCGATTCAACTCGTTGGACTATGTTTCGTTTATTTATGTAATTATTGATTCATATACGGGTCTATGTATCGTTTTTAATACGGGATTTTTGGATTTAAACCTTGTGGAGAGACCCTTAAGAGATGGATTGTGTGAGGGGGGAGATTCAATCGTTGGTCGGCATATTATATTTTTATTCTAGTAGCCTTAACCATTTCCCTTTGTCTTCTGCGTCCTTCTCCTACCTCGGTGCCTCAATGGTATCCCTTCTTTGGTGCTTGTGTGTGAGCCTCAGCGAACGTTTGGGGTGTCGATCCTTGTGTTTAATCCTAATCTCGCAGCTGCATTATAGTTAGTTGCTTAAGAACAACAACCAAAAAAATAAAGAATCGATGGAGTAGCGCATGCTTAGATTTCCTGTAATAGTTTATTGGTTCAAGACAATGCATTTATGGATGAACACGTGAATTTCAGTAGTAAGTCCACAGATATAATTATGGCTGCAGTATTATTGGCATTTTCTCAAATTGGCGGTAGAATTATAACCACAGTAAATGCTTTTGCTTCATGACAAATTTGTTGATTTAATGATAGGTATCGTGATTACATATGTGATTAGTGCGTATATGGTATCCACTTTTATTATGATTATAACAGATATATATCATTTTAATTATGTTTAACAATTTAATAGTTTAATAGTTTTTGCATCAACTTAATAGTTCCATATAATTGTAGTTACAACAATTATGTAACGATTAATTATGATTAATGGTCTTAGTCGTTTTAATAGTTTTGCTTCAGTTTAATAAATCCATTTAATGTTGATTATAGCAGTTATATAACAACTTAATGATGACTAACGGTTTTATTAGTTTAATTTTTTCTCAGTTAATTTAATTCAGTTCATTTTTCCTTCATTTTATTCTAGTTAAGATTCTAATGGGTGTTACCAGTAAATTATGGGATGAAATGAATTTAACTTTACAATAAATCAATTATTATAATGCACTATATGCTCGCGGATTATTAATGATATTCTATTATTATAAACCATTCACTTTCTCCCTCATATATGTTATTGGGATGTATTTTAGAGGAAGGTAGGGAAGGAGCAATCCTTGAATAAAGAATGGGTTTCTTCTTTTTTGTTTGTCTAGTTGAATTATGATTAAATTATATATAGAATTTTTACCTTCTAAGGTCTATGGGATCTTTTTTTAATATTGAACTCAAAATTTCAAGGAAAGTGTAGTTGTTTTAGTGATTATTAAAATCCTTTGAAGGGAAATGTGTAATTGTGCTTGAAGACTGTTATGTGTTTTAAATTTTAGGTTGGTTAATGATTAGATTGCATGGTCTATGGAATGTCGTTGATGCGTAATTGTTTTGACTTAATTTCCCATGCACATTGTGAAGATGATGACGCCTAATTAGATTAGGAATTAATTGTACTTTCACTTTTAACTTATGTCGTCATGTGTTGTTCGAGTTGTTTACTCTCACGAGCAACAATAGTAATGTTGATTATGACTTAAAGATGATGATATTTTGTAAAATGAAAACTTAATGTAATAAATGATTGTTGAAGATAGTAAATTCTTGCGCAAATTAAATGTATGAAAGGTTGTCACCCTGCGTCTTATTAACATGTTATTGTGTGCTTGTTATAGTTTTGTTTTATGTTTGACAGTTTAAGTTGGTACTTCGTGGCATTGGATTGGTATCGTGATTGAAGTTTTTAAATTGTTTATATTTCGACTTAGTCATTATTGTGCTTGTCGCAAGGTGGCGACATGATTCCTTATGACGGGATCAAAGCGCGCTTGAGCGATGGGTGCATATGCTAACCTGACCTTGGGGTCTTGTGCTTCCTGATGAAGATGGTCACTATGGAAATTGATGTTTGTATGTTTCTCTTTAACATTTTAATGTGATTGTTTCTCGCTCACCATGAAGGTTCTAGTTACTTGTATCATTGATGTTGGTTGCTTGGGTTGAATTTGATGTTATCAGTTAGCTTAGTCGACTTGGTCTTATTTGTGTTAGGTGGGATGTAGACACCTCCTTGTTCCTTAGAATAGTCGCCATCCTTGAGACCTTAAATGGTCAAAATCGATGGGAACCTGGGCTTGAGCATTTCTTATGTGTCCTGGAGGTCCTAACCTTGCAAGGTAGGATGGGTGGGTAGTATTTTTTATTCTTCGCCTGATTGAATGTCCGTTTGTTGCTTAAGTTGCATGTTGTGCTAGTATGTTAGGTCATTTTTTGTATCTGTTGCATGATTGCATGGGTGGTGTTCGTCGTCTAGTTTCGACCCTTGATTGTATTATTGACATTACTTGCCTTGTGTTCACAAAAAAAAAATATTACTTGATGTGCCGCATGTTGTTGTAACGGTGGGGTCACAACATATTCAAATCCATGTGTAAGGAACACATGTTGTATTTTGGTGATACAACGTGATCCTACCCTAACACATCAAGGGTCATATTTTACCACCACAGTTTTGTTTAGTTGCAACAATTAAGTGACTATAAATAGAAATATCACAAGTTAGAATTTACCTTAACAAATATAATAAATTAGTGGATGATCTAGAAGCCAACTACAGTTCATCAATCCAAGTACATATAGTTTGTGTTATAAAGGTTAATGAAATATATCCATACAAACTCATGTGATGGTGCCAACTACTCTTTTATGCATGAATGATACATGCAATAACATAATCAAAGGATCTTCACATCCTAAAAGTACTCTGGATTATCTCCAATGCTTAGAGGGTGGGTAAATAGCCATACTATCCATCATGTATTCATTGATGAGGGGTACATCATAATCATTTAGGTCAAATCCATCACATGTGTTCCCATGAGTAAAAATAACGCATTCACATTAAAACTAGTTTCCTTCAATCTTCAATAATGGCCTATAAATACAAATCCTTCCTATGTATTTGAAAAACAAATCTCAATGAAAGGTTAGGTTGGTGGAATAGAGAAAAAGGGTGTACATATAATTTCATTTTCTCATTTACTACCATGTTTACTTACCTTGATGATGCCAATTTTCCCCTCCATTTTTTCAAAACATGAGTTTTTTTTCCTATTTATCCTCAATATAGAGAAGAGTCAATTTTCTAAGTTGTAAACATAAAAATTTCAAAGACATTGTATAAAAAATATACATTAAATTACATTAAAAAGTAAACTCAATCATAAATTAATTAAAATATACAAGCATTCATCTTGTATTGTGTGTGTACATACCTATAGGTGGTTGTACTTTTGCTTCATTTTCGGCTTCAACGACTTTATAAATGTTATGAGACAAATCTATTTATGTTTTTTGCAAAATATTTTCCAAATTACAATCAATTATATTAGACAACAATATTTTTAACTCTAAACATAATCTATAATATGTATGCATACCTAGTTCAATTTGTTCTTATTGAACATCAGGATGCAAATCTCTATTTAAATTATCATCATGTGTTCCTTCAATATTTTCACGTTCTTTTTTCTTTCTTCTATAGTACTCTTTCACATGTTTTTTATATCGAGTATCATCTTGAGTTTGATCATATTTTGTCTTGTGGTTCCTTTTGATTCTCATGATTATTCAATCTATCAAGGTTTTCAAAAAATCAACACTTTATAACAAGAAATATAATTTCAAACATCAAACTTTATACTTGAAAACATATTTAAAAATATATATATAATAATAACAATTTTAAAGTTGTACCTTAAAAAACCTAGAAAAAAATTGTTGAATAAACCAAGCTTCTTTAAAATAAATTTTGAATAAAATTTTGATTTTAAACAAAATTTAAAAAAAACGGCAATCTTTAAAAAAATTGCTTGAGAAAACCTTTATTTGACAAAAACTATTCAAAATAATATTGACTTTGAAAGGAATTTGTTAAGAAAACTTACCTTCAAAAACATCTCTTTGATATACTAGAAATAAATTGCTTATGAAAACCTCCACTTTCAACAGAATTGTTGAAGAAAACCTTCAATTTAGAAACGATTGCCCAAAAAAACACTTGAAATTGTAGAATGCAAAGAAAATGTTGCCCCAAAGCAAAATTGTAGAATGCAAAGAAATTTTTTCCACTAAAAAGTGAAAAATAGCGAGAATGTTGCCCAAAAAAAGTGAAAAATAGTGAAAATGTAAAGTGAGCTTGTTGCACGAATGTGTTAATGTCCTTTGGATGAAAGTATTTATATATTTTCACACCAAATAATTGTGTCCCCCTTTTTTTTCTAGACGATGTATGTTAGTATTTTCAACTTTTCATACAAAAACAACTTTCATCCTAGTCCTCTATGATAGGTAAGAATTTTCCATCAATTTCCTAGTCCAACATGGAAGTTCATAACATTTTAGATTCCCCACATTCACTACTGATTAAATGCACATAGATGGTGGTATGTTGAGTCTATAGTCATTATCATTCACCTTGTCCAACACTTCAAATGGACCATACAATAGAACCTTAATATTCTTAATATGACCCTATAATATTTCTTTGTTTAGATAGAACCAAACGTTTTGTCCCACTTGAATTCTTTCTCAATTCTTTGTTCATCATGCACAACTTTGTACTTTTCCTATGAATTATTCAATGTCTTTAGTACTTGAAAATGGATCAAATTGATATTTTTCACCAAAATGTTTAGTCGGTAATTCTTATCCTTTGGTTTTGTCCCTCAATACTCCTTATTATCTATATACAACATCTAAGGGAAAATGTGGAAAATAACGAAAGGAATTTTCAAGGACTACTTTATTATAAGACTGTTGATTTAATTAATCTTTTTTGTCTTAGGTCCTTGGATGCTTCTAATAATAACCCCTCAAAATATGAACTAATGTCTTTTTAACTACTTCTATATACCCATTTGGAAAGCTACAATATATTCAATTGGGTGTTGATCTTTTCCCAAGGTATAGTACAAAAGGTATTGAGAAATATAGTATCCCTATCTGAGATGATTCTCCTTGGTATACCAAAATGTAACTAAATTTTTTCAAAGAAAATGTTGCTTTCTTGTTGTCCCTTGATGGTTCTTTTATAAGACATGTGAATGCACATATTGCCAAACCTATTAACTACCACAAAGAAATAGTCATGTCCCTTTCTTGTTCTTAGAAAACCACCCATGAAAACCATGGAGATGATCTCTCAATATCTAATAGCTATAGGTAGGGGACAATATAAACATTTCTTCCTATTAATGGGCTTGCTGGTACAATAAAATTTGCATCCTCCAATAAACAGGGCTACATTTTCCTGCATTTTAGGCCAATGCACATGCCTGTATAATTTGGGAACCTTCTTTCCAACACCATTAGAATTCCCTACAAATTTGAAGTTGTGTGCCTTTCTTATAAGGTATAAAATTACCCCTTTAGTAACAAAAATATTTTATATCTTGTAGAGAAAACCATATGGGAGATGATAGTTATCCTTACCATCACCTACTTCTACACAAAATTGGCCATATCGATACTGATATAACTTTTTAATATACCCATATTTTATGTATGTCCCTTTAAATGTATCATGAGTGAAAGGCTCCATGTGTATAAGAATTCCCAATGTTAACATCTTGGATGTACTGTCCTTCAAACCATGTCTAAAAACTTATTAGTGTTTCCCTTATTATTATTACATTAAAATTGTTCATTTATAATATTTTGAGTAATTCTACTTGAATATATCATTTTAGTATAAAAAATCTTAATCATACACTCCATTCCACTATCACATAATCCCAAGCTTTTCAAAATGATCAAATTCAACTATCGAGTTGGACCAAAATTTGATGGCACAAATAATTACCCAAAAAGTGAATAGATATAACGAAGATAAAATACCATAAACCCAATCTAATCAGTGCACCTGAGATATCATGATGCGATATGTGTTACTTGTGAAACATGTGAAATGTTAATTGCCATTTTTATCCTTTTATCTACTCATGTTTATACATTATAAGGAATAACATGTCAAAATGTTTTCCCATGATGTAACTACAAATAAATAACTTGAGGTGAATCATTTAGATTCATCGGGTTAAGTAACTTTTTTATGCTATAATGCCACTAAGATCTTATGTACGACTTTCTCTTCATTCCATATTCTAGTATGTTTACATTATTTTCTAGCCTAGGTTGGATTTAGAGGCACATCAAGGAAGAAATGGATGCATCCCAAAGAGGTTATTTGGAGTCCATTTTTCTTGAAAAAACTCATCCACCAGGTGTTGTTAGTTTTCTTTTTTATTGTGTTAATAGAAATTTCACATTACTTACTTCCTTTATTCATGTTGAGTAGGATTTTCATAATGCATTTGTATTTTAATTATTGATGAAAAAGTGTTTAATATATTTGAATTTACATAGGGTTTTACTTTTATTTAATTAAGTCATTTTTATATGCCTTGATTCACAACCATTGAGTTAATGGTGTCTTCTACTCATCATTGTTACAAATCCCATGAACAGATTGGAAACTCCACTAGGTTATTTGGAGTCCATTTTTCTTGAAAAAGCTCATCCACCAGGTGTTGTTAGTTTTCTTTTTTTATTGTGTTAATAGAAATTTCACATTACTTACTTCCTTTATTCATGTTGAGTAGGATTTTTATAATGCATTTGTATTTTAATTATTGATGAAAAAATGTTTAATATATTTGAATTTACATAGGGTTTTATTTTTATTTAATTAAGCCATTTTTATATGCCTTGATTCACAACCATTGAGTTAATGGTGTCTTCTACTCATCATTGTTACAAATCCCATGAATAGATTGGAAACTCCACTAGGTATTTTTTCAATATCTTAATCCATAGTTTTGGGTGTGCTTTTTAACTCCACATACCTTACATTCATAGTGTTTAAAATTTAAGTTAATTTGTATTTCTATCTATTACTGCTTCAAATAAGTTCTTTGGTCAAAAACCCTTGTTTCAACCTTAGGTACAGATTGGTAACTTCATCTCCTAGTTTTAGGTACAACATAGATTTTGTCCTTTTTCCATGCTTATCCAACACAAATTTTGGCTCTATTTTCTACACTAAATCAACATAAATTTTTCCCATTTTTCTACACTGGTTTAGTGTAGATTTTTGCCAATTTTTTTCACTAGTGTAGCTCATATTTTATTCATTTTCTACATTGTCTTTATTTTTACAAAATTTGGCTTTATTTTCTACACTAAATCAACATAAATTTTTCCCATTTTTCTACACTAGTTTAGTGTAGATTTTTGCAATTTTTTTTCACTAATGTAGCTCATATTTTATTCATTTTCTACATTGTCTTTATTTTTCATTTTTTTTTCTAGTTATATTCTAGTTTAAATAGTATCCTACATGTTCCTCCTAATCTTATAGGCTGCTAGTTCGATATTGTAATGTGGTTTTATAGAAACATTTAGGTATAGAAGATACCCCTTAGGATCCCTAATATCTTCCACTTTTAAGGTTATTGTTTGTTGCGTTATATATTGTTATTCCTCAAGACATTCTTAAATAGGGAACAATTCCAAAGAACCTTATGGAGAAAACCTCCCCTCCCCTCTTTACACTATGCTAAAGTAATCCAATAAATAAAGGGAATAACCCTGAAATAAAGACAATTCACTTAAGATTTCTCGTATATCGAAGAAACATGAAAACTTCGACAAATTTAAACTAAATAAAAAAAGATAATTTTTTTTTATAAACAAATAGGATAAATAATGAAATAAACATTACGAGTTTTTAATAACTTTTTTTTTTATAATAAGGACACCATATTTTCATTCTAATAGTTTTTATAAATTATTAAAAAAAGGATAAAAGATGATTAAAAACACAATTTCCTATTAAAAAAAAAAATTAAAGAAAACATGCGACGAAGTGTATTTATAATACACATTTCTTAATACTTAAATAAGAGAACATATGGGAATACATACAATATATGACTAACTAAAATCATTTAGCGAAACTTCCATGAAAAATATGATTCATCTTTGATTTTCAGTGTAACTTAGTAATAAATACTATAAATTATGAATATGAAGATAAAGATGTCTTCAAGTCCACATTGTTAATATTCATTTTAAGAATCAACATTTGAATATATTAAAAATTTTATAAATGTAAAATATTATTGAGAAAAAAAATTTCAAGACTTTTTTAATTCAAAATTTCAAGTTTTTATGAAAATGTTGAAATAGTTAAGAAAAAAGTAAAACACTTTAAAGAAACATATTATTGATTATAAATTATTTGTTAAAGAGTGATGAATCCTATAAAACTTCAAAATACCATAAAACTCAAAAACTTAAAAAAATTCTCTCCGTGGTGACCAATATGGATGACAAAAGAAAGTCACATTTCTACTCCAAATATCCCTGATTTAGCTTTATTTTCCTTTCCTTTATCCCATTGAAACTTAACCATTTTTTTAAATAATTAGTTTATAATAATATTAGAGAGTGGTACTAAAAAAAATATTAGAAATCGGTTATCCTTCCTTATGTTATTCCTGGAATATAAATAACTTCTATGTCCATTCATATACCTCTTTTTATTCAAGAAAGGGGTTGAGGCGATGACATGGAAATGACTTCAGGTGCTTGCACTTTTGTTAGATCCTTGCTTCTTAATCTAGCTATTAAATCCCATTCATTTCTTTCCAGATATCTAAATTCTAGCGTTTTCCATGCAATAATTTTAATTTTGTTAATAGGTCAAAGGACGCACGCAGTAAATTTGATATCAATTTTTAATATTATTCAAAATCATAAAATCAAGTTAAACCCTTTTAAAATATAAATTTTACTTTGAGTTCCAATAACATCCATAAATTATTGTTTCTTTGTTTGATTAATAACTCATTGTATCGCTCAGTATTGTAGAACCATTTATCCCTTATCCATGTAGAAGCTAATCTTAACTCAATGATGGTTTGAAATTCTCTGAAAGCTTGATTATGTTAAATAACCACATTTCACTTGTATTTTTATGAAAATATAAGTTTTTCTTCACGTGTCCTTCATTGGATATCATGATCACAAAATTTTGATGTTTCACACTCATAGAAATTAAATTAACTTAACTGTGTTGTTTCATGAAAAACATTTATTACCTCCTCTCTTACTTGATCTTTGTCTACTAACTATGTGTTGGATTACTGAGAGAGGGGGTGAATCAGTGATAGAATTTTTTAATCCTTTTAACCACAATATGCAAGTGTTATTTATCTTTCTGATCAATATAGAATTATCATCCAATATGTGCAAAGTAAATAAACCATGAACAAATGAACAATCATACACCTACACAGTACACCAATATTTTTTACGTGGAAACCCAATACGAGAGAAAACCACAGAATGATTTTTCTAATTGGTCTTTAAGAATTACATTCATTGGAAGCATTGGCTTCCTTTATTTTTCAACTACAACAAGAAGGAGGCTTCAACCCCCTATTTTCAGGCTACAACCTGAGGGAAGCTCCAACTCCCCAATTCTCTAGCTACAAACAGAATGAGGCTATAACCCCCTATGTTCTCTGGATACAACCGTAAGGTGGCTACAACCACCTATCCTTTCTCCATCCAACCACCCTGAAATATAAGTGTCAAATGTAGAAACTTAATATGTCATGATCACAACATGTTCTATCAAATCTATAAATGTATACTCATAAACCAATTTTATCTGATCACATATACCTCAAATATTATACCACAAGTTTGTATCTCAAATCTTGTGCTAGAACCTCACTGTTATAAAACCTTTATCTGTACCAATAACTTCAACAACATACCTCAATCAAGAACCCTCAAACATGAACCAATACTAAACTTTAGTAGATCTGCCTCAAATCAACTCTAAAGCAAGCCCTAAACTTCCAAGAGGGAATCCAATAGATTTACAAGGAAAAGTCTCAACTATATTCATAAATTCAACACTACACATATGAAAACCATACATTTTTCTTCTTGTAGCGTTCTTCTACTATGGTTTTGTTGTTGTGATTCTTCTATCGCGAATTTGTTGCCGCAAATTTTTCTGCCACACTTTTTCTACCGCGGTTTTTCTACTGTGGTTTTTTTGTTGCACTTTTTCTGCCACGGTTCTTTTGTTGCGATCTTTCTGCCTCACTTTTCTTGCCACACATTTTCTGCTGAACTTTTCCTGCTGCACTTTTTCTACTGCACTTTTCTTGCCGCAATATTTTTGTCGCACTTTTCTCTATCAATAATACCTACCCAAATAACCTTTCACAAAATAGATATTGAATGATATTCAATAGGTGCTAATCAGAGAGCCTTTCTCTCTTATTTATACTTCCATGTAGCTTCCTCAAGGGGTTACCTTGTAACCAACTTAACCCACTTTCCTTATTTTAGGGCTAACCCACTTCTAACCACTTGTCCACTTCTAACTCACTTTTCTACAAATAGTAAATTCTCGACTTCTAGTTGCAACTAAATTATTATTTAATTAATTTCTTTTGTAGCTAGTTTGACTTATCCATAAATAGTAAACTCACCACTTTTTGTTGCAACCACTTTATTATTTAAATAATTTCTCTTTGCAACCACTTTGACTACTTTATTATTTAAATAATTTATCTTTACTCACAAGTTCTTGTTGAAACTAACTTTTCTATAATTAGTCAATTCATAACTTCTTTCCACTTAACTAACTTTTTGTTGCAACCACTTTATTGTTTCATTTATTTCTTGATGCAACAACTATACCCATGATTAACTCCTATTTACCATCAATTTGACTAGTACACTTCTTCTAGGAGCTTCTAGAATAATTTACTTCTTTGACCTTCTAGGGGCTTCTATATAAATCATGAGAGTTCTCCAACTTCATATGGCCATAAATCTCTAACTGTGAGGATTTATGTGACGTTCCACATATCACCAAAAATAGAATGACATATTATCCATCTAGAATATTCTTACCTCAAAATTCATTTATCTTCATACATTTATACCTCAAACAGACTCAGGCCCCTTACCCATGCCTTTGTGCTACCAAAATTTTCTACCGAACTTCTCCAAGGGTTGATAATGGTTGACATCAATGAAAACCAACCCAATTAATCAACAATATACCAATTTGGAATTGATGGCAACACTTTGATGGAACTCTGAAGTCATATCGTGTATGCTCCCCCTATGATGATCGCTTCCCTAGAAATATGCCTCTGGTCTCTCTTCCCAAGAATCTAAATATCTTACCTACATCTCATGAATATCTCCCCCTTTGACATAAATGAAAAAGATAACTTCATGTCTGGGGCTGCTCCCCCTAGTTGAATTGTCCTTGGGGATACTACCCCTGACTGAACTCTTCCACAACCTGTTCTGTCAACCTAAATTATCCTATGTATGGTGCTTCCACGTGTAAATATAAGAGATATAAGATAATCGTTCAAAAGCATTCAATTGGGAGTATAAATTACTCTGAGTATATGGTGAATATGCTCAAAGGATTTCCCTGGAAGTGATTTTGTGAAGATATCTGCAACATGCTCCTTTGTCCCCACACATTGATCTATGATGTTCTTCTCTGCAACATGTTCCTATAGAAAGTGATACTTGATTGGAATTTTCTTTATCTTGGAGTGCATCACTAGATTCTTTGAGATACTGATAATTCTTGTATTATCACAATATATAGGAATGGGTTCATCATAATCAACTTGTATATCTTTTAGAGTTTGTTTCATCCATAAAACTTGCGTACAACATGTTGTTTCTACAATATACTTTGCTTTAGCTATCGCCAATGATATTGATGATTGTTTCTTTCTTAGCTAAGATACCAAACACTCAACCAAGTAGAATGTTTCTCCATTGATTATTTGTTAGTCATCCATGCAACCTTTCCAATATGCATCTGTATAGGCAATAAGTGATAGATCCTTTCCTTTTGGATACCATAATAAGAACTCTTAAGTTCCCTTGAGATATATGAAAATCCTCTTCACTTCTAAGACATGTGATTCCTTTGGTGCTTCTTGAAATCATGCCACCTATCCAACTACCTGCATTGCATCTGGTCTGGATGTTGTCACATATACTAATCTTCCAATCATTTAATTGTACTTCCTCTATTCTATATACTTTGAATCATCATCTTTACTCAACTTGCAACTGGTTTTCATTGGACTGTTAACTAGTTTTCAATCTTCCATTCTGAACCTCTTTAGCATTTCTATGATATACTTAGTTTGAGAAATAAAAATTCCTTGGTTTCTTTGACATATCTGAATACCCATAAAAAGGGATAGTTCTCCAAGTAATTACATTTCAAATTCATTCTGCATATCCTTCGCAAATTTTTGTCTTAACCTGTCATCATCACTTCCAAAAATAATATCATCAACATAAACTTCAATTAATAAAATACTATCTCGAGTTACCTTTATGTAGAGGTTTCTATCTGCACTTCCTTTTATGAACCCTTCATGTTGTAGATATTTATTCAGTCTAGAGTACTATGCTCTGAGAGCCTATTTTAGACCATACAAGGCCTTGTTCAACCTGCACACATAATATTCATTCCCTGGCAGCTGAAATCCTATTGGTTGTTCAATGCAGACTTCTTCTTCAATTTATCCATCCATAAAGGTCGATTTCACGTCCATCTAATACACTTTAATATTCTTGGAGTATGCATAAGATAACATCAATCATATTGCTTCCATTCTGGCAACTGGGGAAAAGGTCTCTTCAAAGTTGATCCGTTCAACCTATGTGTATCATTTACATACCAATATAGGTTTGTTCCTTGTAACCTGTCCATATTCATTCAATTTACTTATGAAAACCCACTTTTTGCCAATTACATTCTTGTACCTTGGTCATGGAACCAATTCCCAAGTATCATTCTTCTCTACTTGATCCAATTCTTCATGCATGGCCTTTTTTCTAGAATTCATCCTTGATGGCCTTTTCAAAACTTATTTTCCCAATCATAGATAAGAGTGTTAGGTTCAGTTTCTCTCATGAAGGAATTCTTCTTCTAGTCTCAACTCCTCCATCCTTGTTTCCGATAATCTGATCTGAAGGATGATTCTTTTGTACTCGTTCGCTAGGTTTCTTTGGGGGAACTTGCTGAACTTACTCTTCTACTCCTGTCTAATATTTTTCATCTTCCCCTTCTACTTCTTCTTCATCATTTTCTTCTTTTTCGTAAACTTGTTCCACTGCTTCTTTTTTTTCTTCCTTTAATTTTCATCCACCTGTTTCATCAATTGTTATATTGATGATTTCCACAATTTTGTTGAGACTTAGATTGTAACACTTGTATGATTTTTTTGTACTTGAGGAACCAACAAGTAATCATTTGTCCACACGAGAGTCAAACTTTCACATTCTTCAATCTTCTCTTTTGAAGTAGCATTTGCTTCCGAACACTCTGAAGTGCTTCACATTTCTTGGTCTTCCTTTCCATAGCTCGTAGGGAGTTTTGTCATTGTTGTTTCTAAGTATTAATAATGTTTTGAATGTGATTTTTTGTATGCACTGCATGTGTCTAAAAACATATGTCAATTTAGAATCCATTAACATTATTTGAGAAATTTCTTGTACTATCACGTTCTTTCTTTCAACAACTCCATTCTGTTGAGGTGTCCTAGCAACAGAGAATTTCCTTGTTATTTCATGCTTGTTGCAGAAATCCATAAATTCCTTTGAAGTAAACTCTCCTCAATTATCATATCTCAAACATTTTATTTTTTAGTCCATTTCATTTTCAACCATTTCCTTTTAAACCTTGAAGTTTTCAAATGCTTTAGACTTATTCCTGAGAAAGAAAATTGCATTCATTCTTGTATAATCATCAACTAATAACATAAAGTTTTTATCACCTTTTAAACCCTTTTTTCTAGTTGGTCCAACTAGATTAGTATGAAAAATTTCATGTGGTCTTGTCGTTGAATATTCATTTGATTTGAACCTAGTCTTTGTTTTCTTTCATCGTTGAAAATTCTTGCATAATGTGTTGGTTGGTATCGTGATTTGGAGCATTTCTTTGATTTCTTCTTTTTTGTTAAATTTGATGTGGTTATCAAAGTTTATGTGAGACATTCTCTTTTTCCATAACCAACCTTCATCTTCCTTTCCTACAAAACACTTTTCATTTCCAATTTCACTTAATACATATATGTTGCTTGAAGTTCTTGCAGCTGTTGCAATTAATTTTCCTGAACTTGATTTTCTTATCTCACACTTCTATGAACTGAATGCAAGTTTATGACCTTGGCCACACATTTTAATTACACTTAGAAGATTAGGTTTCATATTCTTGATTAAGGTTGGTTGTCATTGATGTCAACCCTTGAAGAAATCCCCGTAGCACAAAGGTTTGGGTAATGGACCCAATATTGTTTGATGTAAATATGACACATTATTGTTTTGTCAGGGTTTATAAGAAGTAAATATGAATGAACTCCAAAGTGGTCCCCTTATGGTGAAAGCGCTCATGGGAAGATGCTTTGCGGAGTAAGAGAACCCATGCTTAATTGTGGAATAATGAGATGAAGGATAGTAAATTTTTTAGGGAAAGTATCCTAGATGGATAGTGTTTGTCATGCCACTTCTGGTGGTATGTGGAATGTCACATAACTCCTCACGATTAGAGAGTTATGGCCATGATAAATTGGAGACCCCAGGTTTGGGTAATGGACCCAAGTTTGTTTGATGAGTAATGGTATGAGTTATGATATATTTCCAGATAATACTATTCTATATGGATAGAAAATCTCATTCCATTTCTTGTGGTATCTGTAACGTCACATAACTCCTCACGATTTGAGAGTTACGGCCTTATGAAGTTGAAGGACCCTCATATGTCATCTAGAAACCCCAAAAGGTCAAAGTAGTCAAAGTGGTTTAAGAGATTTTAAAAGGTAAATAATAAAGTGAAGTAATGAGTGTATTATAATTCAAAGTGAATACAAAATAAATTATTTCCATAATAAATTTAATGGAGAAATTAGAAGTGGGTTAACCCTAAAATAAGAAAAGTGGGGCCAAGTGACGTAGAAGATGTTTTTAAGGAAGCTACTTGGAGAGTATAAATAAGAGGCAAGGCTCTCTCATTTTAGATACACTTGGGAATATTGAATATCTATAGGTGTCTAAGGTAACTAAGGATATCTAAGCCAAAATTTTGAGGGAAGGTGAATAAAAGAAGGCCAAAATGAAATGAAGGATAAATTATTTTGATGGTGCTTTCTAAGGTATGTTATTTACAGGTCATCTCCCCATTTTTGCTATAAATTTTTTTATATAATGATTCAGACCGTGAAATTGATATTCCATTTAGAAAACATATCCAAGTATCTATGTTAAAACTTCATCTTGTGGTTCATTGCATTTTTGGAGTTACACTCCGTGGAAAATAGGGTTTGTGGCTAGTCCTGAAACTAGTCAAAAACAGGTGTTTCGGGTAAAAACATCATAACTTCTTTATAACATATCCACATTCAGTGAAACAAAATGTGTTGGTTAAGGTAAATTCTTTAGTATGTGGTGTAATAGTTTTATATCAATTCAACAAATATTTCGTGCGAGGAACGCTCTACAAGGCCCCTCTCTAGAATAAGCCAGAATTCAGCAAGGTATGCCATTTTTGATATAACTCCTTTTATGAGCGGTTCCAAGTAGTGAAACTTGGAGGAATTGCATAAAACACACTGAAGAACACTCTGTATCAGTTTCATATATTTATACATTATAGGTACAAAGTTATTTTTACTTCAAATTAGGGTTGTTGACTAATCCAAAACTAGGCATGTGAGACTAAGAAAACGTTTGATGAAAATGCTAGTCTCATGTTGTTAAAGTTAAGGAATGTTTGCAGGAATGTGATTATATACATCAGGTATATTACAGAGATAAAAATCAGATTTGGATGATGAAATTGATGAGGGCTTTTGGTTGAGGTACATGTTGAGTACATGGTTGAGACAAGTAGTTGATGATTTGGCACATACATGAGGTGTATAGTTGATGATGTTGGTACATATTGATGAGTCATAGTTGATGAGTAGTTGACACACAATATTTTTACATACTTGGTACATGGTTGGATGCACATTTTTATGGTACAGGTTGATTATAGGTTGTTTGGTACAGGTTGGTGCATGGCTGATTCACTTGTTTATGGTACAAGTTGATTAGAGGTTGAGGTATAGGTTGACGCATGGTTGATGCATGGTTCAAATTTATTGGTATAGGTCTACAACGGTATATATCACAGTGACATTGCAACAATGGTTCCATCATTCTACTTCTACTTCAAGGCAGTTGGATGGGGCAAGGACAGGTGGTTGTATATACCTTCTGGTTGTAGCCGAAGAACATAGGGGGTTGTAGCCCACTTCTGATTGTAGCCATAGAATTGGGGATTTGGAACTTCCTTCAGGTTGTTGCCTAAGAAACTAGGGGGTTGGATCCTTCTTCCAGTTGCAGCTGGAAAACAAAGGAAGTTGGTGCTTCTAATGAATGTAATTCTTCAAGACATATAAGAAAACAAATTCCATGGTTTTCTCTCAATTTGGGTTTCCACGTAAAAGACTGGTGTACTATGTATGTGTATGATTGTTCATTTTTTCATTTCTTATTTACTCTATACTTATTGGATGATAATGATTCATTGATATCACACATGGATTATATGGTTAAAAAGGATTAAATTTCTCTATTATTGATTCACCGCCCCTCTCAGTAATCCAACAATTGGTATCAGATCCGGTTCCTTAAGGAAACCGTTTAACCACTGGAAGGAGATCACGGATTATTCTGGGAATGTAGTACCAATGTTTAATGGTCATAATGGTTTTAAGTATGAGATGTGGAGCATAAGGACGTAAGTATTTTTACAGGAACAGGGACATTATATTTGGCTATCAATTGTTATATGATATGATAGTTCAAAAAGGGGAAAGACTGCAGCCAAGAAGGAATTGAGGAAAAATAACAAAATAACAATGGATTTCATCTGGGAAGGATTACCTAATACGGTAAGAGAAAAGGTTGGTAAATTTTCATCAGCAAAATAACTTTGGGATAAGTTACATGCCATATATTGTTCACCCATCACAGATTCAGAAAATGTCAAAGAAGATGCAGAAACAAATCAAGAATAATTATGTTCACCATGTCAAGAAGACTTAGAATATGGAGAGTACATAATCACCAGGGGTATGTTGTTTTGTGTTAATTGTGAAAAACATGGACATCTTGAAATAGAATGCCATGAAGGAAATGAGACAGGAAAAATAATTGAAAAGGAAGACAATTATGAAGAAAAATTGATTAGTGCTTTAGATGAACTAAGAGAAGAAAAAAATTCACTCCAGAAAGAATTGACGAAACAAAAGGAAAGTTGTCACATTTTTTAAGAAGCCCAACAGGTCATCATAAACTTAAGAACTCATCTAGAAGAAGCTAGAAAGATCGAAGAGAATCTTGAATATCAAAAAGAGTGTTTGGAAACCAACATAGCAACACAGAAGGAAGAAGCAGAAATGAGAGAGAAGATATTGACAGATCATCTTAAGGAAAGACTTAACAATCTAAACCAGCTTGAGGCAGAGTTTGGTCAAGAAGAGAAATTACTTGAAGAAGAAATAATCACATTAAAAATTCAACTTGAAGAAGCAAAAAGAACAGAAGAAGTCATGAAGTCTTAGATAATGAAGAAAGAAGAAGAGGTTGAGAAGCTTGAAGAAGAATTTGTCACATTGATAAGTAAAATCGTCAAGCTCAACATGAATTTTGAAGAGACAAAAACATCCACATTAGTTATAGAGAATGAAGAGAAGCACTCTATGTTGCTAGAAAAGAAAAATGCAGAAAATAGAAAGAGTTATGCAGAAGTAGTCAAAGGAAGGAATCATGGTCAACTAGAATCTAAGAAAACTATTAAAGAAACATCTTCAAGGGGACCATCCATGTTCAAGCCACAAAGAAGCTTCAATCATGATCATGATCAGTTAATACAAAAATTCAGAAGGACTATGCCACAAAGAAGATAATTCACTCCAAGGTATGCAAATTTATTTTATGGTCATTGTTTTTTTGTATTAACTTTGGACATAAGGTTGCATATTGCAGGGATTATAAAAGAAATGTTCAAGCATGAAGTGCTTATGTGGCCGCATGTAACATTGAGTGTTACAAATGGCATAACTATGGACACATAGCCAGTGATTGTAGAAGAATGATCGATACTTCCATAAAAGAGAATATTGATATCAGATATAGGAAAGTATGGATAAGAAAACAAGAAGAATAGGTGAACAAAGACCAGGTACCAGAGATCCCAAGATTGGGAATAAAACGAGATGAAGAAAATTCTACAGAGAAAAAGAAAGATGTCAGATACAGAAAGGTTTGGAAAATAACTGAAATAAAGGAAGGGAAAGTAAATAAGGAACAGGTTCAAGAGATTGTACTTTCAAGCATTATAGTGAAAGATGAATCCATAGACAAAAAGAAAGAAATCAGAGCTCATAGAGATAATGAATCGACCCATGAAGATGATGATGAATCTACCAATGAAGATTATGATGGATACACATCAGAGCAGGAATTGTTTTGAGCCATCTCACTTAGAGACTCCCAAGTAATATGAATATTAGATAGGGAGAGTCTAAGCGATAGCTTTGATAGACCAAAGAACCATCCTTAGAGGAGCTTGTAGAGTTTGAGAAGATAGATACAAAGCAATCAGTTACCAGAAGTACATTTTGATAGTATAATGATAAATGGGTTAGCATTATGGACAGTTGCGCAAGTAGAGTCTTGGAAAGTATAGACAAATATGGATTCGTAAGAACACTTAGCAGGTTTGGATAGATATATGATAGTGGACGAGAGCATGGATTCATAGATTGGTTCAGAGAGTGGTTCAGAGACAAAGGAACATTATCGTAATGGATGATAATTACACAAGAAATGGCTCAAACAATGCCAATGGATTACAAATTGACAGTTATTTTTTGGAAATGGGCAGTGCATACAACAATTCATATTCAAAACAGAGTAATGCCCATAAACAACAATGACAAAACTCCCTATGAGCTATGGAAAGGAAGACCAGCAAATGTGAAGCACTTTAGAGTTTTTGGAAGCAAATGCTACATCAAAAGAGAAGATGGAAGAATGGGAAAGTTTGAATCTCGTGTGGACAAAGGATTACTTGTTGGTTACTCAAGTACAAGGAAAGAATACAAGTGTTACAATATGAGATTGAAAAAAATTGTGGAAAGCATCAACGTAACAATTAATGAAGCAGGCAAAACAAAACCAAAGGAAGAAGAAAATGAATCAATGGAATATCCTTCTGAAGAAGAAGCAGGAGATGAGAAGGAAGTAGAAGAGGAATATGAAGATAATCCAATAGAAAAAGAAGAGCAAGTTCAGCAAGTGTCTCCAAATACACCCAGTAAACGAGTACAGAATAATCATCCTTTAGATCAGATTATCAAAAACAATGATGCAGGAGTTGAGACTAGAAAAATAATCCATTCATTGGAACAAACACACCTAACACTCTTATCTACAATTGAACCAAACTATTTTGAAGAATCCAATAAGGACGAATTTTGGAATAAGGCCATGGATGAAGAATTTGATCAAATAGATACAAATTACACTTGGGAATTGGTTCCAAAAATAAAAAATAAGAATGTGATCGGCAAAAAATGGGTTTTCAGGAATAAATTAAATGAAGATGGACAAGTTACAAGGAACAAAGCTAGATTGGTATGTAAAGGATATACTCAGATTGAAGGAATCGACTTTGAAGAGACATTTTCCATAGTTTCCAGAATGGAAGCAATCCATTTTCTTTTAGCTTATGCATGCTCCAAAAATGTTAAAGTATATTAGATGGATGTAAAATAAGCTTTTCTAAATGGGGAACTTGAAGAATAAGTATACATTGAGCAACCAAAAGGATTTAAGTTGTCAAAGAACACATATTATGTGTGTAAATTAAAGAAGGTTTTGTATGGTCTAAAACAGGCTCCTAGAGCATGGTACTCTAGACTGGATAAGTATCTGCAGCAGGCAGGGTTTAGAAAAGGAAGTGCAGACAACAACCTCTACATCAAGGTAAGTCAAGGTAATATTTTATTAATTGAAGTTTA
>SNQJ01S0016078.1:76313-104519 GCA_010110895.2 Picea sitchensis
GATAAGTATCTGCAGCAGGCAGGGTTTAGAAAAGGAAGTGCAGACAACAACCTCTACATCAAGGTAAGTCAAGGTAATATTTTATTAATTGAAGTTTATGTTGATGATATTATTTTTGGTAGTGATGATGACAGGTTAAGATAGAAATTTGAAAAAGATATGCAGAAAGAATTTGAAATGTCTCTACTTGGAGAACTATCCTTCTTTTTGGGACTTTAGATACGTCAAAGAAACCAAGAAATTTTTATTTCTCAAACCAAGTATATCATAGAAATGCTAAAGAGGTTCAGAATGGAAGATTGCAAACCAGTTGTCACTCCCATGCAAACCAGTTGCAAGCTGAGAAAAGATGATGATTCAAAGTCTACAGGTCAAAGACAATATAGGTCAATGATTGGCAGCCTATTTTATGTGACATCATTCAGACCAGATGTAATGCAAGCAGTTGAAAATTTTGCACGATTTCAAGCAAATGAATCACATGTATTAGTAGTGAAGAGGATTTTCAAATATCTCAAAGGAACATAAGAGTTTCGATTATGGTATCAAAAAGGAAATGATCTATCACTTATTGCCTACATAGATGTAGATTGGGTAGGTTGTATTGATGATTGACGAAGCATCGGTGGAGCAAAATTCTAATTGGGTGACTGTTTAGTATCATGGCTAAGCAAGAAACAATCATTAGTATCCTTATCTAAAGTCGAGGCAGAGTACATTGCATCAACATCATGTTGTACACAGGTTCTTTTGATGAAAAAAACTCTGACAGATATATAGGTTGAGTATGATGATCCCATTCCAATATATTGTGATAATACAAGCGCCATCAGTATCTCAAAAACTCCAGTGATGCACTCTAAGACGAAGCACATTCCAATCAAGTATCACATTCTACGAGGATAGGTTTCAGAGAAGAACATCAGAGTTGAGTATGTGGGAACAAAAGAACAAGTGGTAGACATATTTCCAAAACCACTTCCATGGGAAGCCTTTGAATATCTTTGCCAAAAACTTGGAGTTATTTATACTCCAAAATGAATGATTTTTGAATGATTTTTGAATACTTATCTTATATATCTTAGATATACATGAGGAACCACCATAAGAGGATAGTTCAGTCATAGGGAGCATCCCCAGATGGAAAGATACATTTTCCATTGATGACAAAGGGGGAGAGATTTATCAGATGCAGAGGACAGAGGCATGTTTCCAAAGGGAGAAAATTTATCAGATGCAGAGTACAGAGGCATGGTTCCAGGGGGAGCATGAGCGATATGATTTCATTATTGCATCAGAGTGTTGCCATCAATGCCAAAGGGGGAGATTGTTGATTAAGGTTGGCTGTAATTGATGTGAACCCTTGAAGAAATCCCCGTAGCATAAAGGTTTGGGTAATGGACCCGATATTGTTTGATGTAAATATGACTCATTGTTGTTTTTTCATGGTTGATAAGAAGTAAATATGGATGAAATCCAAAGTGGTCCCCTTATGGTGAAAGCCCTCAGAAGAATATGCTTTGCGGAGTAAGAGAACCCATGCTTAATTGTGGAATAATGAGATGAAGGAAAATGAATTTGTAAGGGAAACTATCCTATATTGATATTTCTTGTCATGCCATTTTCGGTGGTATGTGAAATGTCACATAACTCCTCACGGTTAGAGAGTTATGAACATGAGAAGTTAGAGACCCCAAGTTTGGGTAATGGACCCAAGTTTGTTTGATGGGTAATGACGCATCCCTCCCAACCCTCAGGTCAGAAGTCCACGTACACAGGATCGTTCTTCCTCTATTGGCCCGAAGAGCTCTCAACAATGGCTCTCCTATTTCCCTTTTGGGAAATCTGCACCCACAACAAAACCTCATGGAATCTCCCTTCGCACTTCAGGAGATCGGACTTCATGATTTCACGAATCCTGATGCGAAGATTCCGGGACTTCACCCCAAGAAACCACGAAATGGTCAACGAGATTTAATTCTCTGCCGATAGTGCGCCACCTGTCCACCCTGCTGATTCCTATGGCCCACACGCTCCTTTCAGCCCTTTGGGACTTCGCACTTCATGATTTTGCGAGTCCTGATGCAAAGATTTCAGGACTTCAACTCACGAAACCCCAAAATAGAAATCTAGGAGTAAATCCAACAACTCATGTTGGCTTGAAATCTACAGCTCTACTTCCCCTAAGCTTGAAACCCTCGAAAACACTCATCGTAACTCCCCTGCTTCTCCGTGAGATCTGACGGCTGGCAGGACTTCACAAATTCTCTTCTGAGAATTTCGATCGTCCGTCTCTTCCCTTGAGAACTTCTGCACAACTAAACAAACTATCTCTCTCCATGGAACTTGTCCTACTGCAGCACAACGTCGCTACGCCTTCCTTTCCAGTCTTCCAGGTACTTGGCCTCTTGCCTCCCTTCGACCCCTTCGAAGGTTCAAATCCTTATGAGCTTTTCCTCAACTTTGAGTCTCTTAGAAAACCTCCTGCTCGCACTCCTTGTGGAAAACCTTCAAACACCTTCAAGTGTTGAACTCTCTTCGACTCTGCGCATGCCTACAATAGAAATCTCTCAACAAGTCATTCAGGTTACAAAACCTAAAACTCTACTCGGCCTGTGCACACCTTGCATGGCTCCTGTGCTTAACTCGCACTTCTGTGAAAATGAGAACAAAATATATCCTATATGAGCTTTCAGAGACAAACCTCTGAACCCTTTGTCAACGCACTCCTTGCGGACAATTCAACTGCACTCCTTGCAGGAACTCTTGCTCAGATAGAGAAACAATTGAAAATCATTTTCCTTACTCTCTCTCTCTCTCTGATTTCAAACATTTAACAAGATATCATTCATACATATCATAAAAGCAATTGCATCACAGAAAGAGTAAATCATTCATGAGCATAACATTCAAAAATGCATACATAGAGAATATCTAAACACCATGAGTCTAAATCAAAGCCTTTTTGTATTAATCCAGAACTTCTGTACATGGAATTCGGCTACACATCTCTCTGCTTCTTCTCTTCTATGCTATTCACTATCATACAATAATACGATGAGGGTGTCTATATCTCGTTTCCCTCTTTCATTATAAATTGTCTAGTCTACACTTTAAATTCTATCTACTTGCATTAACTATTATAAATGCATTCTACCTACTATGGACGAGAGAGGATCGCTCAAGTTACTTTTTACATTATACAAGTGTGCCTCCACTTGATGAATTCATTAATGTTTCAAGTCATTTTCAAAATTTGCGTTGGGTGCTTTTCCAGCGGTCCTTTTATCTCCGCGCTAGCTCGCTTGAGATGCTCTTCCATCAGGTAACGGTATGAGTTATGATATATTTTGAGATAATAGTATTCTATATGGATAGTACTTGAGATTCCATTTCTGTTGGTATGTGGAACATCACAAAACTCCTCATGGTTTGAGAGTTATGGTGTTACGAAGTTGGAGGGCCCTCGTATGTCATCTAGAAGCTCGAAAAGGTCAAAGTAGCCAAAGTGATTTAAGAGATTTTAAAAGGTAAATAATAAAGTGAAGTAATGAGTGTATTATAATTCAAAGTGAATACAAAATAATTTTTTTCAATAATAAATTTAATGGAGAAATTAGAAGTGGGTTAACCCTAAAATAAGGAAAGTGACCTAGAAGTTGTTTTTAAGGAAGCTACTTGGAGAGTATAAATAAGAGGCAAGGCTCTATCATTTTAGATACACTTGAGAATATTGGATATCTATAGGTGTCTGAGGTAACCAAGGATATCTAAGCTAAAATTCTGAGGGAGGGTGAAGAAAATAAGGCTGAAATGCAAGGAAGGATAAATTCTTTTGATGGTGCTTTCTAAGGTATGTTATTTACAGGTCATCTCACCATTTTTGCTATAACGTTTTTTATATAATGATGCAGACCATGAAATTTATATTCCATTGAAAAATCATATCCAAGTATTTGTGTTAACAAATTCATCTTGTGGGTCATTAAAAAATTCATCTTGTGGGTCGTTGTTTTTTTGGAGTTACACTCTGTGGAAAACAGGGTTTGTGGCTAGTCCTGAAACTAGTCAAAAAGAGGTGTTTCGGGTAAAAATGTCATAAATTATTCATAAAAAATAAAAATTTAGTGAAACAAAATGTGTTGGTTAGGGTATAGTATTTAGTATGTTGTGTAATAGTTTCATATCAATTCAACAAATATTTTGTGTGGGCACGCTCTACAAGGTCGCTCTCTACAATAAACCAGAATTCAGTAAGGTATGCCATTTTTTGTATAACTCCTTTTCTGAGAGGTTCCAAGTAGAGACACTTGGAAAAGTTGTATAAAAACAACTGAGTAACATTGTGTATCAGTTTGAGATATTTATACATTATAGGTACAATTTTATGATTAATTCAAGTTAGGGTTGTTGACTAATGCAAAACTAGGCATGTGAGACTAAAGAAACGTTTGATGAAAATGCTAGTCTCTTGTTGTTAAAGTTAAGGAAGGTTTGCAGGAATGTGATCATATACACCAGGTCTATTACAGAGCTACAAATCATATTTGGATGATGAAATTGATGAGGTCTTTTGGTTGAGGTACATGTTGAGTACATGGTTGAGACAAGTAGTTGATGCGTTGGCACATACATGAAGTGTATAGTTGATGATGTTGGTACACATTGATGAGTCATAGATGATGAGTAGTTGACACACATGATTGGTACATACTTGGTACATAGTTAGATGAAAATTTTTATGGTACAGGTTGATTATATGTTGTTTGGTACAGGTTGGTGCATGGTTGATGCACTTTATGGTACATGTTGATTACAGGTTGAGGCACAGGTTGAGGCATGGTTGATGCATGGTTCAGATTTATTGGTACAAGTCTAGAATGGTATATCTCACAGTGATAGTGTGGCAGTGGTTCCATCATTCTACTTCTACTTCAAGGCGGTTGGACGGGGAAAGGACAGGTGGTTGTAGCTGGAGAACATAGAGGGTTATAGCCTCCTTCTAGTTGTAGTCAGATAATTGGGGAGTTGGAACCTCTGTCTAGTTGCAGATGGAAAAAAAAGGAATTTGGTGCTTCCAATGAATGTAATTCTTCAAGACATATAAGAAAAATCGTTTTGTGGTTTTCTCTCGATTTGGGTTTCCACGTAAAACATTAGTGTACTGTGTATGTGTATGATTGTTCATTTGTTCATTGATTATTTAATTTACAATTATTGGATGATAATGATTCATTGATATAACACTTGGATTATATGGTTAAAAAGGATTAAATTGCTCTATTACTGATTCACCCCCCCTCTCAGTAATCCAACACATATCTTCCACTAGTAGAAAATTTTATGGCTTGGTATTCTTGTTTATGATTCTGATTGTGCCTTTTCCAATGATTCTAGCTGAGTCATCATTTCCAAAAGAGAATGGTCGATCTCTTTCCTTTCTTAATGTAAGACATGCATCTTCATCACCTGTCATGTATTTTGAATAACCACTGTCAACATACCAACCACGTTTCTTGTGTTTAGCTTATAGAGAGAGTGTGCATTATTCAATGTTAAACTGGTCCTGCTTTCTTATCCATATTCAGTATTGAGGTTCTTGTATGTGAAAGTTGTTATTCTATTGTGATTCTCTAGGAAGGACTGTCGTTATACAATATTTGGCCATGAGTCCAAAGTTGTTGCATTTGTATCATTCCACTTTAGCTCTCAATGATTCAAACATGTTGTAGCTACTTCTCTGTGTTTCATTAGACCTTATTGGATAACCATTTTTTCCATGAAATTAAAATTTGTTTATGTTCCTTTTATTAGCTTTGCAATTTACAGATTTATGTCCAAAATTATTACATGTATAACATAAACAAAAAAATATAGTTTGATACCTGGTATTATAAGATCTTTTGAAAGGAGTTACTCTTCTGAATCTTTCTTCACCCTGAGGCCTACCTATTTATGATTGTTTTTTATTTTGAAATATGACTCTTCTAGGTGGAGGAGTGTCCCTATGATCTTCCCTGTAAAAATTGTTGTCTCCTCTAATTGTTTCTACATAGCTTCTTGGTTGTGTTTTTTTATATGTGGTTTTGGAGCTTGAGCCTCTCTATGTATGATTGTATTCTATCCTGAACTTGTCATGATGTGGCCTTTCAATGTTCATAATATTATCCAAAACCTTTGAATTGTTATTCATATTATTCTATTGAAGGTTTTTTCTCAATGTAACAACCTCTACTTCCAAATTTCCAATGATCCTGTATTTTTCTTCGAGTTGTTCTTCAAGTGCTTCTTCGATTCTTTTGTCTTCTTATATTTGAACCTTTAATTTAGTGATCATTTGTTCTAGCTCTTTAGAGTTTTAATTTTGAATGTCTTCTTTCTAGTCTAGTTCTTCCTGGAGTTTCTTGTTTTTCTTCTTTTCTCTTTTTATAAATTCTGTAGTACTCAACATTTCTTCTCTATAGTCAAATTTTGCTTCTTCATAATCGTATTCGGTGTCTTATTTATCAGAGTCTTCGATTTCCATGAATAGAAATATTTATGTCTCACTTTCACTGAATTCATCTTCTTCTAATGAGGAGCAGTCTTCTTTGGTGTAAACACTTTTCTTGAAGACTTTCTTTTTGGTTCTTTTTCATTTATATGTTTATTTGTTGTTTGAATCATCCTCTTCATGTATTTTCTTTTTCTTGTGAGGACATTTGTTATAAAAATGATCAATATCATCAATGTTAAAGCAAGTCAATGGAATCTTACCTTTATATCTGTCGTCGATTCCCTTTTTCAATCTTCTGGAAAAGTTGGCCACTTCTTCATCATGTTTCAAGATGTCATTGTTGTTGCTATATTCTTTTTCGTTTTTCTTTGACCTTTTGGATTCTTTGAATGGTGCTTCTTTTATACCTGGATTTTCTTATCCATTTCTCATTTCATAGGCTATGAAGATTCCATGTAGTTCATCCATGATTATTGAGTCTACATCTACTCTTTCTTCTAGTGACGAGTTTTTAGGATCAAATATCATTGGAAGAGTTCTTAGTACCTTTTGAATAATTAAATATTCATCAGCTTATTCTCCCAATCCTATGATTGCATTCACTGTTTCATCAATTCGTAAGAAGTAATATGCAATATTATCATCTTCCTTCATCTTTAGTTGTTTGATTTGACCTCTATAAGTTTGAAGCTTTGCTTCTTTGAACTTTGAATTTCCTTCATAAAAATTTTGAAGTTTTTTCCAAATATCTTTAGCAAAGCTACAATGTATAAATTGTTTATATATTGAATCACAAAGACCATTCAGAAATGATTTTGTGGATTTTGATTATTTAGACTGAAGTTCTTTCTATTGTCATTTGTTGGGTAAACTAGTTGTTCTTTGTATCCATCTACAACTAATTTTCAAATGTCAAATCCATGTGCATGTACATATGTTTTCATCCTTCTGCTCCAAAATGCATAGTTATGTCCATCAAACTGTGGTATTCCATTTTTATACATACTATTTCTCTCCATGATCTACCTTTCAGTGGTTAAATTGATTTATGAAGGAACCCTCTATGATACCAATTGTTGGATTACCGAGAGGGGGGGTGAATCAGTAATATAATTTTTTAATCCTTTTAACCATAGTATGAAAGTGTTATTTATCTTTATTATCAATATAACATTATCATCCAATAAGTACAGAGTAAATAAACCATGAACAAATGAACAATCATACACATACACAATACACCCATATTTTTTACATGAAAATTGAATGAGGGAGAAAACCATAGAATGTTTTTTCTTATTTGTCTTTAAGAATTACATTCATTGGAAGAACCAACTTCCTTTGTTTTCAAACTGCAGCTGGAAGGAGGCTCTGACTCCCTATTTTCATGCTACATCCAGAGGGAAACTCCAACTCCCCAATTCTCTGGCTACAACCATAAGGAGGCTACAACCCCCTATGTTCTTTGGCTACAACCAGAAGGTGGATACAACCACCTATCCTTGCCCCATCCAACTTCCCTAAAATATAAGTGTCAAATGTAGTAACTGAATATGTCACTTTCACAACTTGTTCTCTCAAATTTGTCAGTGTATACTCATCAACCAATCTGTTTTGATCACATATACCTCAAACACTATACCAAAAGTTTGTACCTCAAACCTTGTGCCAAAACCTCATTGTTATACAACCTTTATCTATACCAATAACTTTAGCAACATACCTCAAACAAAAACCTTGAAACATGAACCAATCCTAAACTTCAATACATCTACCTCAGATCAACTCTAGAGTAAGCCCTAAAATTCCAAGAGGGAATCCATCATATTTACAAGGAAAACCCTGAACGAGATTTATAAATTCAACAATACACATATGAAAACCATACGATTTTCTTCTTCTAGTGTTCTATCGCTGCAGTTTTGTCATCGCGATTTTGCTGTCGCAAATCTACTTCCACAATTTTTCTCTGCAAATTTTTCTACCTCACTTTTTCAGCTGCGGTTTTTCTACCGCACTTTTTCTACCGTGGTTTTTCTTCCATGATTTTTTTGTCGTGCTTTTCCTGTTGCAATTTTTCTGCAGCAATTTTTCTGCCGCACTTTCCATGCCGCAATTTTCCTGGCGCATTTTTTCTTCCACACTTTTCCTGCACTTTTCCTGCCACACTTTTTCTATCGCACTTTTGTTTCTGCACTCTTTATGCCGCACTTTTTCTGTCGCACTTTTCCTACCACACTTTTTCTTCTGTGCTTTTCTCTATCAATAATATGTTCCCAAATAACCTTTCACAAAGTAGATATTCAATGATATTCAATAGGTGCTAATGGGAGAGTCTATCTCTCTTATTTATACTTCCATGTAGCTTCCTCAAGGGGTTACCTTCTAACCAACTTAACCCAGTTTCCTTATTCTAGGGCTAACCCACTTCTAACTCACTTTGGTACAAATAGTAAATTATCCACTTCTATTTGCAACTAAATTATTATTTAATTAATTTATTTTCCAACCACTTTGACTTATCCATAAATAGTAAACTCACCACTTCTTGTTGACACCACTTTATTATTTAAATAATTTCTCTTTGCAACTACTTTGACTACTTTATTATTTAAATAATTTATCTTTACTCACAACTTCTTATTGCAACTTACCTTTTTATAATTAGTCAATTCATAACTTATTTTCCTTTAACTAACTTCTTGTTGCAACCACTTTATTATTTAATTTATTTATTGAGGAAACAACTATAACCATGATTAACTCCTAGTTACCATCAATTTGAATAGTACACTTTTTCTAGGAGCTTCTAGAATAATTGACTTCTTTGACCTTCTAGGGGCTTCTAGATAACTCATGAGGGTTCTCCAACCGTGATGACCATAACTCTCTAACCGTGATGAGTTATGTGACGTTCTACATATCACTAGAAATGCCATGAAATATACTATCCATCTAGAATAGTATTACCTGTAAATTCACTGATCTTCATGCATTTATACCTCAAACATACTCATGTCCCTTACCCATCCCTTTGTGCTACCGGAATTTTCTATCAGACTTCTCCAAGGATTGACAAGGGTTGACATCACTAAAAACCAACCCAATTAATCAACACTATGTCCATGATTACTAATTTGAATCCCCACTAGACGATCTAAAATCTCAGTTTTTTATCCAACATAAAAAAGACCCTAAAGTTTTAAAGTATCAATATAATTTGATCCTAGGTCACTTGATTCGCTCAAATAAGAAATTTACTTCTAGCTACTATTCTTTCAACTTCTTCTAATGATTTTTTCAAATCCTCAATTCTCGAAGTGCCCTTAGTAATAATTTTTTCCCTTTCTACTATTTTTTATGAAAATACTCAATTATAATACTTATTTTCTCAATTTGTTATTTTATATTTAGTTCTACACTTTTCCAATCAATAGTTGTTTCAAGTGTTTCTAGCTCTTTTGAAGTTGTAGAGATTTGGTTTTTCAAATTCGCTATATATTCTTCCTTTAATATTTGTTCTATCATATCTACTTATGGAATGGATGACTTTAACACCGATTTGGTTGATATCTCTTCTTCCTTTTCTTCACATAACTTACCAATTATTTGTCCCAATCTAATGGTTTTTTTTTCAATTAAGCCACTTACTTAGTTAACTACTCTTTTTCCTTCTGTGTTTCAACTAACTCTTTAGTTTGAATATGTTCAAATGTTGGTATCTTTAATTATGAATTTGAAAGTTATATTTCATTTTACTTATCCTTTATTAAAGAGTTGATCCCATTTTTATCTCTAGGATCTCATACAAGAACAATTACTCATTGTTTCATATCATTAATATTTACTAGCCTTTCTTTGTTCAACAACTTTTTTTTTTTTTTTGTCAATTTTATAATGTGGCTATTATTTTTTCAACTTTTTGACACTTATGATGGTTTGAATCAAATCCCTTGAAACAATTTTATGAGTTTATTTATTTGATTTAACTTTATCTCCAACTAGCATCGTATCAAGATAAAATCTAGAATCTTATCAAGATCAAATTTTACCTTTGTAGTCTCATATTTAGGAGACACAATTTCTCTCTTAGTTTTACCAAATTTTATCTGTAGTATGGCCATGTCATATGTTCCTTTTTCATAATTAGGGGAATTCAATAATTTGGTATGTGTTAATCCTTCATGATTAGCGTGGGAAAAACAACTTTTTCTTTGACTACTCAAACTCTTTTTTATTTAGAACCATCTTTGTATAAATAGCAATATCCTTCTTTCTCACTTTTATTTTTTAGAACACCCCACATACCATGTCACTTTATTCTACAACATTTCATTAGGTTTATTCATTTCTATAATCTTAATTATTGAAACCATTTCCTTTTTAGGCATTAATCTACTACCATTTATGTCTTCTTTTATGTGTTTCTTTGAAATTTGTTCCTATAACTATTTTCCTAAATATAAACTTAAATTTATTATAAACCCTTTTTTAGTTGCTCACATTTTTGACTTTCATATTTCTCCATTGGTTCTTCTACTTTTATCATTTTTTGAAGTATTTTTTATTTATCATGAGTCTCCATGAGATATTCCATTTCTTGCATTAGTGTACCACTGTCTAGATTCATGACCATTATTGTAATAAATATCATGGCCTCATTACTACATTTGAAGTCTAATCATAACCATTTGAATCATCTTAGTAGATGTAGTCTTCTTACATAGTATTTCTTCCTTGACAATGTCTTTTACAGTTCATAAAACATTTTTCCTTGTTAAACCACTTTACTTTTGACTAACACTATTTATTTGTTAATATGTCTATGAATATAAAGGGTAGATATAATGGAAATTGTAAGGTTAAAAATAACATGATATGGATCATAATTCCAATATTTACCTCTTATAAAATTAAAATACTTTAACATTTTTTGTACCAATTAGGAAAAGAAAAAGTCACCTTTTGGTTCCTCGTAGAAAAATGAAAACAAAAATGTTATTTTAGTATTTCCATAATATATTTCATGTAAACATTTATTGGAGTCAAAAAAAAAAATGGAAAAGAGTATAGATTAATCTTTGAGTCATAAATTCTAATAATAATACATTCCTAGAAAACATACCAATCTTTTGCTCTATAATATGGATGGATTGAAGATACTATTCACATTCTAAAAATAATCCTCTTAAATGTTCATTATGAACAACTATATAAACAGTGTATATAAATCTTAAAATCATTTTCATGACTTTTATTTCTAACAATTTTTGTACACTATATAATTAGAAGAAGTTTACTTTAGTGATCAACTTTATTCAATTCCAAATGACCAAAATAAATATATTGGTAATACATCCTAATATAATCTATCTACTTAGAAATCAGTAATTACTATTTTTCTCACCTAATAAAAAAATTAAACTATCTACTTAAAAATCCTTCATGAATGGGTGTTTGATTATCTAGCAGTAATAACATTTCAGAAATTACATTTAAATCAACCTGGATAAGAGATTGGTAAATTGATAAAACTATGTACTTAGAAATCCTTCATGAATGGGTGTTTGATTATCTAGTAGTAATAACATTTCAGATATTACATCTAAATGAACATGAATAAGAGATCGATAAATTTTTGTATACATCACAACTCTTTGGGTTCGGTCATAAAATCTTGATCGTATTGAAACAAATTCATGAAAATTATAGGTTTATGGAATGACTGCCTCTGTCCAACCACATTCCAACGTTTGAAAAATATCACAAGCATCTTCGAACCATTGATAAGCTACTTCATGGATTTCACAAGTCCTTTTAAGGTAACTATAGGTTCGGATATATCTCTATCTATATCAATCAAATGGTTAGAATCAAGCTTTTATGTGACTGGTTGCACATGCACGGTAGGTTTCCACCTTGGGGCTGTGATTTAATTTTACTCATATATTTGTTTTTTTAATTAGGTTTATATTAATTAGTTTTATATTTATAGAAAAAAAATTAAATTGAACTGTAAAAAAAGGAACGATAATACTATATTTCGAAAAATGACCACATTTTGTTTAAGTTTTGCACGAGTCACATATTAAAACAATTATTTATTAATAAAACACACACAATTGATTTTAACGACTAGCCTAGCCACTTAACCCGTTGTTGATAAATGTTAATAACATATTGCACTTTAATGAACTAATGTTAAATGACATGCACTAGGATTATTTGTGTTAATATTGATTTTTGATTTGTGAACATAACGAAGAATATTCTTTTATAGTTAAATTTCATATACATATTGCATATTTTTAATTAAAAGAATGATTAACCTAAAAAATTTCAATCAATATACCTTCTTGACGTAATTAGTATATTTTATGTTAATGAATCTTACCTACCCATAATTACACTTTGGAAGCAAAGGTTGATGTAGGACTTTTATGTTCGTTTCCTTTTACTCAAGACATCACAAGTATTCAAGTGTTTTTTTCGATTTTTAGAGGAAATTGGATCTATTAATGTCCCACACCTTTACACTCCACAATTTAGAAGAACCTTCTATATTTGATCTATGCACACTATCTGATCGTCATCTCATCGAATGTCTCATTATATTAATTCAAAGAAGTCAATTGGCAAAAAAAAACTGTAAACATTTTTTTTATCTTCCCACCATATATTATATTTTAATTTATTTTTATGATTTTTTTTAAACACATGCAAACTAATATTCCCCTCATTCATTCTCAATTTATTTTTGATGATTTTTTTTAACACATACAAACTATCATTCCCCTCATTCATTCTCACTTCCTCTCAATTCATTCTCACTTCCTCTCAATAGAGAATTTTAACTAGATTTCAACACTATTGTTATTCCAATCACTTCACAATACCTTCATCATTTTCAACATGATATAAATTCATGAGGGCGTGACCATGAACTGATGTTAATTTAATATGGTCACAACACATAATCCTTATTAGTTCATGCCTTCGGCTAGGGACTCTAGCAATTGCTTGGCAATGGGTGCATTTTAGAGTTTTTAAAAATATTTTGCCATGTTATATCCATTGATTTTATAAGTTCATCTACTTTATAAAATATATCTTAATGTTTTCTTAAACAAAATATGTTTTCCTAAATAAAATATTAACTTGAGTTAATATTTAGAAAAATAAAATTAATTTTTTAATTTTTTAAATTATGGTTTTCATTTTTTTATTGGTCTATATAATTTTGATGGGATTTAATTCCCCTCNTTCTTAAACAAAATATGTTTTCCTAAATAAAATATTAACTTGAGTTAATATTTAGAAAAATAAAATTAATTTTTTAATTTTTTAAATTATGGTTTTCATTTTTTTATTGGTCTATATAATTTTGATGGGATTTAATTCCCCTCGAGGGAAATATTTTTAATCTATTTGTCAAATTTATAAATTTATTTTAAAATAAAATAAAAACTATTTCATACATAAAACAGGTAGCTTAATTTTTGACAGTCTATATTCACTGCAGTCGATGATATGGGTAACTTATTGCATTCTATGCTCTATTATGTTCACTGTCTCACCACTTTTTCACCTCCCCAATGCCCATGATTACATTACAATGAAGGTGTAATAAAGTACACACTGATTTTATAAAGGACACGACTTGCTTAAATATTGTGGGAGGCTGCCTTTGAAATCTTGTTGCTCTGGAAGTGAATGCCCCAGTTTTCAAAAGGTACATTAATATAGAAAGCTCACCCATATTTTCCAAAGCGCATGACTTGTTGAAATCTTGTGGGAGGTTTCCTTTGAAATCTTGTTTCTCTGCAACTAAATCTTCGAGATTTGAAAGATACAGTAATATAGAAAGCTCACCCAGATTTTTGAAAGATACAATAATATAGAAAGATCACCCAGATTTTCCAAAGCGCATGATTTATTGAAATCTTATGGGAGGTTTCCTTTGAAATCCTATTTCTATGCAACTGAATCTTCGAGCTTTCGAAAGATAAATCCTATTTCTATGCAACTGAATCTTCGAAAGCTATTTGGATGTTGAAACAAAGGAAAGTTACAAGTTCTCTTTAATTCTTGAATTCAAAATTCAAAAGTATTATATAAATTATCAAACGCATACATAGTACATAAGCCATGTAGTTTAAATGTATATTTCTGCATAAGTTTGAAATCTAATTTGAATTTTCTTTTTCCAAAAAATCTACATTTTCTTTGTGAAAATAACCTGCAACTACTTGGTAGAAATTACAAATTTGAATGAGTAACAAAAAACCATAAAACCATAACCATTGGTATGAGGAAAAAAAAATCAAAATCCCTTGCATGTCGAGAATAAAAACAACTTCTAAAGGATAAATTGATATAAAAATAAAATTTGTGTGTTAACAGACAACTATTTGTAATTGATTACCTGTAGATTGTAGGTTTTCCATGCAAAGAGCCCATCTAGAGGATGACATGGGTGGATCACATAATCTCTCCAGTTGCTTAGCATATCAGAAAATTGATAAAGAAAAATCCTAAAAGATAAGAGTTTGTGGAAAGGTTATTCCTTGTACAATACCCTTTTGTATCAATGTAGGATAAACTCGAGAAACCAAAAAGGAGAATAGTGCGATGAGGAGTGGGATTGAAGGTTCATGTAACTAAAAAAATCCATCCTTCTCACATGCACATTGGATTTTTTCCATTACCCTTGTTATGTTAGGGCCATCAGGTCCTATATATCCATTACTCAAATGCTCTTGGAGTAAGAGACCTCAGACAACCAGAGACATTCATTTTGATGCAGAATATATATATATATATATATATATCCTACACTTAAAGATGGTTTTTTCCATTACAAGGTAGGATTTCAACAAGATCATCCTTAGACCGAAGCAGGTGTTTGAGTTTCTTCTCTGCTTAAAAAATATTTTTTGTGAGGTTCATTTTCATCCATGAAAACCTGTTTTCCCGCAAAACCCTAGTGTTTAAGGTTGTGTCAGTGGTATAGGGTTTGAATCCAAATACCATAAACTTTCCCCGTACTTTTCTTCTATTTTCATTGAAATCTCACCCAACCCCTTGGAGTTCATGGCCATTTGTTCAAGTATCAGTGGATGGTGCTTTAACCCTAGTTCAATTAAACCTCCGAGATAAATGCACACATAGATGTAGAAGGTGTTAGCACTCTATAATTTCTCAGGATGAAGAAGAAACACGTATAAGTAACTACAAAACCACTTTGGAGTCAAGGATCTATCTCTCCAAGACTCAGAGAGGGATATCTTTGTTTGATTTAACTTTGTTTGGATTGGATGTTAGGCTAGTTATAAGAGTATAGTGTTTGTTTTTGAATTTTTGGTTGGAATAAAGAAAATAGGTTGTTGGGTAATGGAGTCGCAAGATGGAGTTCAATCAAATATAGGTTCTACAGACATCCCTACAGGGAAAGGAAGACACTCTTCTTGGATTATCTAAGGTTGATTTTGGATTTGGAGGAGAAGAGGAGATGACCAGGTAATAACAGGGCAATCAAAAATACTGGAATTAACCATTAAGCATAAAACATTGATAATTATGTAAAAGCCAGAAACTGAGTGTATGTCTCAACAAATTATGTTCTTCATTCTTCTATTGAATAATTCAGATTGGAAACACATAAAATTATAACATATAAGGGAGAAACATAAACAAAGGTAGATGCATTTCACTAACATAAATGACACAAGAATCGTGTAACTGTTATGGCTGTATTATTAGATTGATGAAAGGGGGCTATGTTAATTGCTTTACAATATTGGTCTTATCCTGTGAACAAGTCTCAAATGAAAAAACCTTAATACTTCGAAATTAGAAGTATTTATAAATTATTTACAATGATCCTGTCACTAATGAGCAAGATTAAATTTAGGAAAATCTAAACCAATTTGATTTCGGATTACAAAGATATAGAGATCATGCAAGATATGATTGTATTTATGGAGCTTGATTAGCTGGAGGTTTTTGATGATTTGTCTTCACTTATGGTGTGTTGTTGGTCTTTTGTTGTTGACTGTGCTTTCCTCGGTCAATTTGATTATTCGCCTCCCGAAATTGTGAAAAAATACGGTCGAATGAAGTATTCTATTATCCCAATATGATATGTTTGTGTAAAATATGGGAGGGGTTTTTGTATATCATCTTGTTCTAAGAAAAAACCTCTGTTGGGTTTTTGAAATTCATCTTTAGCTATCTTAGATCTGGGTTTGAAAAATATATGTAAAACTAGGAGAAAATAAATCCTGAAAATAATCCCCAAAGATTCTCTCAATTCTACCAGTCCGTTACACCTGTATGAAAACTCAAAGTGGTTATTTTTCCTTGGTTTGGGGTGAGAGAAAACCTATTTTGGTCTTTGAAAATTTTCCCTGGTTATTTTGTAAATCACTTCGGAAGATGATTGGTCAAAATAGTTTTGGGAGGAGGACAATGCTTACATATAGGACGATGGGGGGGAAAGTTTCCAATGGAGATGGGATGACTAGATTAATGAGTGTAAGTGATAGGGATAGGTGACATGTACGAGGAAGTGTGTGTAGGTGGGAGGTGTCGTGTAGGATGGAGAGTGAGTGGAAGGGTGAGTGGATGTGATAGGTTGGAGTTCATGGGATAAACTGTACCCGTACTTTTCTTCTAGTTTCATTGAACTATCACCCAACCCCTTGGAGTTCATGGCCACCTATTCAAGTATCAGTGGATGGTGTTTTAACCCTATATCAATTAAACCTCCGAGCTAAATGCACACATAGATGTAGAAGGTGTTATCACTCTATAATTTCTCAGGCCGAAGAAGAAACAGACAAAGGTAACTAAAAAACTACTTTGGAGTCAAGGATCTATCCCTCCAAGACTCAAAGAGGGATCTCTTTGTTTGATTTAGCTTTGTTTGGATTGGATGTTAGGCTAGTTATAAGAGTATAGGGTTTGTTTTTGAATTTTTGGTTGGAATAAATAAAATAGGCCATTGGGTAATGGAGTCACAAGATGGAGTTCAATCAAAGACATGTTCTACAGACATCCCTATAGGGCAAGGCAGGAACTCTTGTTGGATTATTTGAGGTTGATTTTGGATTTGGAAGAGAAGATGAGATGACCAGGTAATAACAAGGCAATCAAGAATCCTGGAATTAACCATTAAGCAGAAAACATTGATCATTATGTCAAATCGAGAAACAGAGTGTATGTCTCAACAAATTATGTTCTTCGGTATTCTATTGAATAATTCATATTGGAAACACATAAAATTATAACAGATAAGGGAGAAACATAAACAAAGGTAGATGCATTTCACCAACATAAATGACACAAGAATCATGTAACTATTATCACTGTATTATTAGATTGATGAAAGGGGGCTATGTGAATTGCTTTACAATATTGGTCCTATCCTACGAACAGGTCTCAAATGAACAAGCCTTAATACTTCTAAATTAGAATTATTTATAAATTATTTACAATGATCCTGTCACTAATGAGCAAGATTAAATTTAGGAAAATATAAGCCAATTTGATTTCGGATTACAAAGATATAGAGATCATGCAAGATCTGATCGGATTTCTGTAGCTTGATTAGTTGGAGGTTTTTGACGATCTATCTTCATTTCTTCTGTGTTGTTGGTATTTTTCTACTGACTGTGCTTTTCCCAGTCAATTTGACTATTCACCTCCCGAAATTGTGAAAAAATAGGGTCGAATGAAGTATTTTACTATCCCAATATGAGATTTTTGTGTAAAATATGGGAGAAGTTTTTGTATATCATCTTGTTCTAAGAAAAAACCTCTCTCGGGTTTTTGAAATTCATCTTCATCTATCAGAGATCTGGGTTTGAAAAATATGTGTAAAATTGGGAGGAAATAAATCCTAAAAATAATCCCCAAAGATGCTCTCGATTCTAACAATCCGTTACACCTGTAGGAAAACTAAAAGAGGTTATTTTTCCTTGGTCTGTCGTGAGATAAAACCTCTTTTGGTTTATAAAAATTTTCCCTGGTTATTCTATAAATCACCTCGGAAGATGATTGGTCAAAATAGTTTTGGGAGGAGGAAAATGCTTAGATATAGGATGACATGGGGAAAGTGTCTAGTGGATATGGGATGAGTAGATTATGGAGTGTAAGCGATAGGGATACATGACATGTAAGAGTAAGTGTGTGTAGGTGGGAGGTGATGTGTAAACAAGAGGTGACATGTAGGACGGAGAGTGAGTGGAAGGGTGAGCAGATGTGATAGGTTGGAGGACAGGTGGCGAAAGGAAAAAGGTAATGGGAGATTAGAGGAGAGTGGAATGAGGAGGAGAGAAGGTGAGTGGAAGACAGTTGTAAGAGGGAGCACAGACGATATTGGAGCAGAGGTTTGGTAGTATTTCAGAGGGGGGGGGGTAGGTGGTAAGTGGAATTGAGCAAGGGGGTCCAGTAAGATGTGAGGCTGATAGGTTGTGTGGGGCCTGCACCAAGAAAACTAATTTTCCTGGACCCCACCCCACCGTTAAAGGAATAAATGCCGGGGGGGTTCGAAAAACACTATTGATCATTGATTTGAGCGTTTCTTGATCAGCCACTGGAAACTTTGCACCCTTTAGTTGCATAATAACAAAAGGTCATATCCCTGATATAATTTAGGATAAAATCATGTTGTGGGTATCGCTAAGCTCCCCCTTCCTTATTTTTTCACCAAGGTATCATTTCCTAGAATTAAAACACCAAATTAACTCAAATCAAGGGGTATTTTGACTGTGCAAACCATGCTTTTTACCTCTTTCTTTTTTCTTTGGGAAATTATTTGCATAAGGGAATATCATTTACCACATGACATTATTGAAAAAATAAATCTCAATCACCATCTCATCCTATCAAATATAGGGTTATAACAATGGCTCCACTTGGGGGTTGTTCTCCCCTTGTGAGGTGCAAAGAACATTATAGGCTAGTGGCTTGTTCCACAGGGCTGATCCCAAAACATGCAACTTACTATGTCATGAAAAACTTCTATGAGTGGAAATTAATTAATCATATCCTCCAAACCTTAACTGAATCAAATCCACTATGAAATCTAAACTATACTCTAAAACTAAAAACTGAAACCAAACTGATAAACAAAGAATTGTAGAAAGGAATGCACACAAAGATGAGACTATTCACACACTCCTACCCTAATCTGCTGAAATTACTGCTCAATTAGGTAATGCAAAAATGCCAATGAAGCCAATCCAACAGTTGATTTAATAACTCTGTTATTTTATTGTTTTTGACAAACATCAAAACCAGAGCTTGTAAGGTAACTAGGAACTGATTTCCACTCTGAACTTCATAATTTAAAACTTGAAGTTGTGGTAGATCAAAGAGGCTCTAGGTATCAATTGACATTTTGAAAAGAAGAGCTCATCCATATAGACAACTATAGGATCATGAAAGACATTACCTATCTCTTGGTATTCAAATTCATCCAATTCCAAATCATAGTTTATTATTGTATTTATGTTGTTTGTGTCAACATGCAAATTATGATTTGTCTACAGATTTTCATAAGAAAATTTTAATTAGTATTTTGCTAAAAAGTACCCTGAAAGAGACTTCCTAATCATGTCTATATCATAACCTCTTTTAATTCCTTAACTGGAAAATGAAACATGACTTGCACAACACAAGTCATCCAACACCTCAGCTATTAGATCCTGTAGAAATTGAGATGATTGTTGCATTGGTTCCAGGGAAACTTATTGATTTTCTATGTGTCTATCCTTCAGTACATGCTCAGGGATATTAGCATCATTTTTCTTCAAAAACTGAAATGAATTAATGCTTAATGGTACAAAATTATACTGCATCAATTCATATGTGGTTTGACTATCAATGTAACTCAAGGGCTGAAATTTTGGAGAAAGGACAACTTCTATGTCACCAATGAGATCTCCTATTGATTCATCAAAACATTCTCCATCCCTACTATTCACAATTTTCTTATAGTTTTCTCTCAGAAATGGAAATGAAGAGAAACATAAGGGCAAATATTCTCCACTTGCTTTGCAATTTTCTGCATTTTGCACATTGCTGTCATAATTTTTCTGCATAGACTGACTGTCGTATTTGAGTTGAAATTGATGTTCTTCCTTCCAACAATATGTTGCTGATGGTTTTGAAGAATTCACCTTGGTGTAATTCTGATCATATTTATCATACTTGGGTACATAATCCATGAAATAAATGTCATCAAACATACACATCATATTAGTTGATTGTTCTTCCACGGGATGATTTGGAGTTTCATCTTCGACTGTGTTGTGAATTGAATACATGAAATAATCATTTTCCAATCCATGATACCAAGGGTGAGATGCAAAGTGTTTGGGAACAGTGGCCCTTTCTTTCTCTGTAATTAATGGAACATGATTCCCTTGAACAACAATTTTTTCTCTTATACTAATCATGTGCAACATTTCTTCCATCGTGCTTGCCAGAATGTCTAGATTCACCTTTGAGGATGTCATATGCTCTGTTTCTTTGTTCTTTCTGTCTTCTGCCTCAAACTTTGACCTTTTGATCAACAAATGGGCTTCCACACTTATTGCACTATATTTCATTTCTTTGAGTGTTATGGTGTTTCTTTCCCTCAATTTAAATGCCATTTCTGGATCAGAGGCATCTAGATAGTGTAATATAGCTAAATCACGAGGAGGTTTTATACCAATAGGCATTGAATGGTAGACTTGATTGAATCTGGCTGAAAATTGTTGCATTGTCTCTCCTGGTTGTCTTTTCAAATGATCATATTCTTCTAAAATGAGAAAAATATTCCTCTTGATCTCCTATTTACCAAGCAAAACTTCTACAAACTGATGAAAATTGGATATGATTGCAACTGACAAACTTTTGAACCATTCCTTAGCTCTATATTGCCAAGATAGAGCAAAAATTTTGATGCAGACACCATCTTCTTATACCTCAAATAGATAAAAAAAAATCTCAAAACCCTGAATGTGTTTCTTGGCAGTGATGTTACCATATTTTCCATCAAACCTAGGAAGATATTTGTAGTAATTGACAGTGAAATCATGGATTATAGGGGATAAGATAAGAGGCTTGTATATATGTAGAATATTTAGAGGTGTAGGAGTATGTACAGGGGCTATAAAACTAGGCTCGATATTTTGAGGTTCCTCAGGTTGAATTTGATCAACATGAGTTTCAACAATATGGTCTTGGTCAGGTTCACAAAAAGGGAAGAAATAAATAAAAATAAAACCAATTACGTCTTGGATAAAATTATAACTTGCATACCTAATATTTTTATATTGTCTTGTCATTATTTTACGTTCTTCCTTGCATGGATTCTTTGAAACTGATTGGATTTGATTGGATTCACAAGGTGGATGATTCAACCTTCTTGTGTATGATCATTGTCCACCGTCAGCAATAAGATCTGGAACTTGATATACTTTTATGAGGAATAGTTCCCCAGTGGAGTCACCACTATGTTAACACTATGTAATTTATGGGGCTAAAGAAGAAATGGAAAGAGGTAAATACAAAACCACTTTGGAGTCAAGAATCTATCCCTCTAAGACTCAGAGAGGGATCGCTCTATTTGATTTAGCTTTGTTTGGACTAGATGTTAGGATAATTATAATAGTATAGGGTTTGTTTTTGAATTTTTGGTTGGAACAAAGAAAATAGTCCATTGGGTAATGGAGTCACAAGATGGGGTTCAATTAAAGACAATTTATACAAACAACCCTATAGGGCAAGGTAGGCACTATTAATGGATTCTTTGAGGTAGATTTTGAATTTGGAGGAAAAGATGAGATGACCTGGTAATAATAGGGAAAACAAGAATCATGGAATCAACCATTGAGTAGAAAACATTGATAATTATGTCAAAGCCAGAAACAAAGTGTATGTCTCAACAAATTATGTTCCTTAGTCTCCTATTGAATAATTCAGATTGGAGATACATAAAATTATAACAGAGAAGGGAGAAACATAAACGAAGGTAGATGCACTTCACCAATATAAATGACACAAGAATCCTATAAGTATTGTCACTGTATTATTAGATTGATGAAAGGGGTCTCTGTGAACTTTTTATAATATTGGTCCTATCCTATGAACATGTATCAACTAACCAACCCTTAATATTTCGAAATTAGAAGTATTTAAAAATTATTTAGAACGATCATGTCATTAATGAGTAGTATTATATTTAGGAAAATCTAAACCAATTTGATTTAGGATTACAAAGATATAGAGATCATGCAAGATCTTCTCAGATTTATGGATCTTGATTAGATGGAGGTTGTTGATGATCTATCTTCACTTCTGCTATGGTATTGGTCTTTTGTTGTTGACTGTGCTTTGCCCAGTCAATTTGATTATTCGCCTCCTAACATTTTGAAAAAATAGGGTCCAAGGAAGTATTTTATTCTCCCAATATGAGATGTTTGTGTAAAAAATGGGGGAGGTTTTTGTATATCATCTTGTTCTAAGAAAAAACCTCTCTCGTTTTTTTGAAATTGATCTCCAGATGTTCGCGATACGGGTTTGAAAAAGATGTGTAAAATAGGAAGCAAATAAATCTTGAAATAGGTCCCAAAGATTCTCACAATTCTCCTCATCTGTGAAACCTATAGGAAAAATGAAAGAGGTTATTTTTCCTTGGTCCGTGCTGAGAGAAAAAATCTTCTTTTTTTTGAAAAATTTCCCTAGTTATTTTGTACATTGCCTTGGAAGATGACTGGTCAAAACAATTTTGGGAGGAAATTTCTTACATATAGGATGACGTGGGGGCAAGTGTCCACTGGATATGGGATGAGTAGATGAAGGAGTGTAAGTGATAGGGATAAATGACATGTAGGTATAAGTGTGTGTAGGTGGGAGGTGACGTGTAGGATGGAGAGTGAGTGGAAGGGTGAGTGGATGTGATACGATGGAGGACATGTAGTGAATGGAAAAAGGTAGCGAGAGAATAGAGGAAAGAGGAATGAGTAGGAGAGAAGGTGAGTGGAAAAAAGGTGTAAGAGTGAGTGCAGGAGGTATTGGAGCAGAGTTTTGGCAGGATTTCGGAAGGGGGGGTATGTGGTAAGTGGAGTTGAGAGAGGGGGTTCGGTAAGATGTGAGGCTCACACGTTATGCGAGGTCTACGGTGGGAAAACCACTTTTCCTGGACCCCCCCCCCATCATTAAAGGAATAAAGGTTGGGAGGGTTCGAAAAACACTATTGGACGTTGATCTTAGTGTTGCTTGATCAACTGCTGGAAATTGTGTTGTGCACCCTTTAGTCGCATAACGAAAAAAGGTCTTATCCCTGATAGAACTTAGGATAAAATCATGTTCTGTGTAGCACTAAGATCCCCCTTCCTTATTTTTTCACCAAGGTCTCATTTCCTAGGCTAAAAACACCAAATTAACTCAAATCAAGGGGTATTTTTACTGTGCAAACCATGCTTTTTACCTCTTTCTCTTTTCTTTGGGAAATTATTTGCAGAAGGGAATATCATTTACAACATGACATTATTGAAAAAATAAATCTCAATCACCATCTGATCCTATGAAATATAGGGTTATAACAGATGGTTTAAGCATGGGTCATATGAGTGATCCTGCAATGAAGAATGAATAAATTGAGTTGATTCCTGCTTGATTACCATCTCTGAAATTCTTCATGATTTCATCGTATTTTCCACCGATTATTCTTTGCAGGTTTTCTTGTATGATCCCTAGACTTCCTTCAAGTAGAGAACCCCGATCAACCTTCTTCAGTGGAATCTCTCTCCTAGCCATGATGAATGAAGGGTGGATCTCTCTTTTCATGCTGACAAGATCTTAAATAAACCATATAGCACTCCACAGGGCCTCACGCCATATCATACACTTAATATGCAGTAAAGAAATAAACTCTTCTCTATTAAAGCAGTAAAGAAATAAACTCTCCTCTCGGGTTGATTCATCTGATAGATCACACCATACTCCAACAAGTTGTATCCTTCTGTACATTATGTCCTCCAAATATTCACAAGCGGTTGCATAATTCTTTGGTTCGAGCAGAGTCCAACATCTAGATCACTTTGAAATGGCCAAGATTCATCCGTAGGGCCACATCCGAATTTTGAAGCATGGACTCAAATTCCTTTATCTTCAACCATGTCCCTTAAGGTTGGAATACACATGGAGGTGAAATTATTGATAAATGAAAAATACTTATTGATAAATGTGATATGACTTATTATCATGATTAGTGTTGGAAAATAAAATTTCACCCAGTTATGGAATTCAACAGTTGTAATCAAAGAGGACCTCTTTTTAATTTAAAAAAGTGATTTATAGCTTTCCCCCCACATATATTTATATATATACTATTTTTCATAAATTTAAAACTAAAATTGATATATATATATATTTTGAAGCATGGACTCAAATTCCTTTATCTTCAACCACTTCCCCTTATGGTTGAAATATAAGTGGAATATGCATGGAGCTGCAAGTATTGATAAATTTGATATGACTTATTATCATGATTAGTGTTGGAAAATAAAATTTCACCCAGTTATGGAATTCAACAGTTGTAATCAAAGAGGACCTCTTTTTAATTTAAAAAAAGATTTTTTTTTTTTTTTTTTTTAATTTTTTATATATATATACTTCATTTTTCATAAATTTAAAACTAAATTGATATATATATATATATATATATATATATATAAGAAGATATATATATACGCTTGGGTTAGTTCTTAAGATTTAAAAGTAAAACTTTAATGAAAACTTATAAATATCCTTGTTGTTTATGTAGATTGAAATATTTTGTCAAGGAAAAAAAAAAAAGGCAAGAGTGGTGATCACTCTGAAAAACAATGGACGAGCAAGTTGTGGTTGACCTACACTACCATCTCAAGTCGGCATGCTTTTGTCTAGAGAGTGCACTCGATACAATTGGTTGTTGCTCATTTGTTTTCAAATGAGCAAAGCATCCAAGTGAAGCTCAAAATAGACGGTAGCTATATGAGATGGATGGATGCACGATGAAAATAGAGAACAAGAGATTGTCTTGCAGAGCCATTAAGAATAAATAGTCCCTATAAGATATTTACTTATGTGCATTTTTCTTCATAATTTTATGAAAACATTTCATTATTATTGTTATCGAGAAACCTTGTTTTCCTAAATATATTACTTGTTACTAATAGTTTTTGTTCTTGAAAAGTTTTAAAAATCTTATTATTTTTTATTCTTAAAAATAGTTAGTTTTCTTAAAAATAGTTAGTTTTCAGAAATCTTCTTTCCTTAAATATATCACTTATTACTTAATAATAGTTAGTTTCCATAAATCTTATTTTCTAAAATATATCATTTTTTATTAATAGTCTTAGTTCTTAATAATAGTTAAGTTTCAGAAATCTGGTTTCCTTAAACAATGTCTTATATGACTTTTTTGGTAGTTAATAAGTTTATATAAATGTACTCCCCTGGTTTACTTAATGTGCAATGTGGAACAATACAATGGAACAAGCCATATAGTAATGAAATATAATAATATTATTTTTGGTTTAATAAATAAATAAACATTATGTTCACAATCTAACATTAAAATTATAATCCACAACCTACATCATTGTGTTTTAACTTGAAAAGCTTTATGATTCTTCCATACATCACTGCTTTTTAACTTGAAAAGCTTTATAAGCGACGACATTTTTCACCACCAAAATTTAACATTAAAATTATAAGCCACAATAGTCATCACTGTGTTTTAATTTAAAAATCTTTATGATTATTCCATAATTATTATTTATTAAAGCCACAACAGACATCATTGGACGAGATTTTTCACCACCAAAATTTAACATTAAAATTATAAGCCACAACAATAATCACTGTGTTTTAACTTAAAAATCTTTATGATTATTCCATAATTAGTATTTATTAAAGCCACAACAGACATCATTGTTTTTTAACTTGAAAAACTTTATAATTATTCCATAATTATTATTTATTAAAGTTCTATTTATTAAACATCGTTTTTGCATAGTAAAATCAAGTTTTTTTCTCATTTATAAAATCATAATTATTTTCCAACAAAAATGAAACTCTATTACATGACATAACTATATTACATGACATAACTACATGTAATATATGTTCTCACATTGTCATGAGAAGGTTTTTGTTCATCTAATCATATGTAATATATACACTATTATGTGCTATGTTATAACCCTATAATTTATAGGATCAATTGGTGACTAAAAGGTTATCTCTTTAAATCATTTTGTGTGTCAAATGGTTTTTCATTCTGCAAATAATTTGAGAGAAAAGAAAAAGAAAAGAAAAAGAAAAGAAAGAGAAAAGAAAGAGAAAAGAAAAGGAAAATAAAATAAAATAAAAGAGGGCATAAAGAAATTCAATGGAGCCCCATGCAATAACAATGACTTGGTCCATATCTTTCAAGCATTGCCAAGTTCTTTTAAATTGATGTTGATAGGAGTAGCGAATAAGCTTGGCTAAACTGTTTAATCTTACCCAAGTGATTTAGGTTAGTTAGTGAATAAATCTGACCAAACTGCCTAATCTTGGTCAGATAACCCCAGGATAGAGTAATTCCTTAGTCCAACAGTTTAATTTGGACTAACTGTCATAGGTAATTAGGTTAGAACATAGGATAGTTGGCTTTGTCTCAATAAAACCAGCCNTAAATCTGACCAAACTGCCTAATCTTGGTCAGATAACCCCAGGATAGAGTAATTCCTTAGTCCAACAGTTTAATTTGGACTAACTGTCATAGGTAATTAGGTTAGAACATAGGATAGTTGGCTTTGTCTCAATAAAACCAGCCTGATGATCAATGTTGAACCATGTCTTTGAGGTTTAAAGGGTTTGATGTCTAACCCCTTGGTGATAGAAACATGGAAAAGCTTGGGAAAAACCCACAATATGCACTTATCCTAAGTTTTTCGAAGTACATATACCTTCGCGCTCATAGTTAAGCACAACGCAGGTATGGACAACTCATAGGTTCGCACCCAGATCCAAGGTCGACAAATCTTTCTAGACCCCCCTGATTGTTCTATGTTTAACGGTGGGGGGGGTCCGAAATCGGAAATAGCAAAGGCATATATACACACGGTTCAGATGTGCACGCTCAGATCCACGGCTCAGATGTGCACACTCAGATCCACGGCTCAGATTGGATTCCGGACCCCCCCAACCATTCTGCCTTTAATGGTGGGGGGGGGGGCGGTCCGGAATGCTGGTTAACTATCGCTCGCAGATCTACGGTTGAAAAGAGAGCGCTCAGATCAATGGCTCTTGGTGTTTTTTGGACCCCCTCAAATGATCTATTTTTAACAAAGGGGGGAAGTCCAAAATGGAATATTCTCCGGTGGACCCTTTTCCTCTACGTGGCATCAATTCATTGGTCTAGTTTTCCACCGCCTATCATTTCTGACATGCCCTGTCACCCCATGACATCATCATCTATGTTTTTCCTAAAAGGTCACATCCCATTACTCTGTCAGTCCCCCTCCCCTTGTCTGTCCTTTACAAGTCCTCTCACCAAGGTCACTCCCCAATCATCTCCTGCCACATTGCCTGGTCATATTCCTCATTCATTATTACCTGCCACCTCATGCTCTAAATGACCCGTTGGCCATTTATGATTGGCTAACCTATCTGTTAGCCCG
>SNQJ01S0016079.1:0-12336 GCA_010110895.2 Picea sitchensis
TTTTGAATCATCTTGTACTTGAAAATTTAAGTGGGGTAAAAGGAGGTTGCCCCCTCGAAGAGGCTTATTATCTGAAATTATCTCTTTTTCAAGGCGTTGAGTACTTTTCCTGAGGTTTTTCTTTGCTATATTGATGTTTGGTTCTTAACAATAACTCTTTTGAAGCCCTCAATCGACTTCAAGAAGGAGAAGAGGTGGAAAATCCCCACAAGTTTGCGAAGAAAGATCCCAACAAGTACAAGGAAAATGATTTGGCACAAAATCATCAAACCCTAGCAAACTAGGCAGATCCACAGTCACCTAGTCTCAGTGAAAGAACCAGAAAGAGAGGAAGATACAATCATTGAAATGGATGAGAAGTACCTAGCATAAATTGACCTAGATAGGTTAGAAGAAGCACTCAACAATCGTCTCAGCAACTAGACCTTTCATTCCCTCAACCTTCCATCCATAATTGTTCTCTTAAAGTTAGTGCTCCAGGCCATCTCAGCTTACCTCTTCTCAGCCATGGATACCCCTTAATCAGTTATAAATAAAATCAAGAATCTACAAAGAAACTTTCTTTGGCATGGACACAACTTGAACAAAAAGTGGGCCTAGGTCAGCTGGGTCAAAGTCTACAAGCCTAAATCTTGAGGTGGTCTGGGCCTCTGGGACCCTAGTAAATTAAATAACATCATGGGAGCAAGAATTTGGTGGAGATGGCTCAAAACTCCAACAGAGTTTTGGGCAAAACTCTGGAAATGCAAATATGCCCCAAATACGCACCAAGGTCAACTTATAAGAATGCAAGGGAAAATTCAGGGCTCCAACATCTGGAATGCGACATGGAAAAAATGACCACTTATACAGGAACATGCTTTCTGGGAAGTCCACAATGGTCAGAGTGCCCTATTCTAGATGGATTCTTGGAAACAAATGCCACACCTTTGACTGGAAGAAAATCTACAATCCTACAAAAATGGCATTCAAGATCTTGCCACTCTCAAAGTGGTAGATCTGTGAACAGAAACCCCCTGTGACTCTCCATGGTGAAACTAGAAATCAACTCATCAGGAACTCCAAGTGGAAATGAACTATGACCTACAACAATGGAAACAAGCAACGACCCAAAGGCGAATTAGGAAAAGAATAGACCCAAACATTCTCAAATGGGCATACACACCTCATGGAATCTTAACTCTCAAGGAGGGATACACCCTATAGGAGAATTTCCATAACCTTTAGAAAGACAACATCTCGACAACAAATATGGAAATCAAAACTCTGGCCCAAAATCTCTACTTTCCTTTGGCTTCTACTAAAGAACAAGATCTTAACATGGGACAATCTCCAAAGACGAGGTTTCATTGGCCCCTTGATCTGCCATCTCTTTCATCTCCAGGCATAAACCATGGAGCACCTCCTAAATAAATGTCTACTCAGTACGAACCTCTGGAACCACGACACTGAGCTCATGAAAAGAAACCATCGAGTTAAAAATAACATCATTAGAACCTTCAGAGAGTGGGGCTCTGGTCCCTTCAAAAGTCCTATCTTGAAAAGAGCCTAGAAACTCTTACCAGGCTTCATAGTGTTGCAAATATGGAAAGAGAGGAACATACGACTATTTCACTCTCAGTCGTCTCCTCCTACCATCCTCTGGAATACCATTCTCTTGCATCTCGAGGAAAATCTTCAGCTACATTCATGGTTCAAGGAAGACTTCCCCACTGACCCAGGTGAGATCTCGATCCTCAACTCCTGGGGCTTCTTGTTTTCCCACTCCACACCTTCCTCAGCAACCCCCTCTATTTTCAAAATTCCTCAGTCCCTCCCAGTGGTTCCCCCCCTGCCAGGCTTCCACAAGGTCAATTTTGATGGCGCATCAAAAAGAAATCTAGCACAGTCAGGCTATGGAGTGGTCATAAGAAACATATTGGGCCAAATTCAAATCCTAACTACAGGAAATCTCGGATACGACACCAACAATTCAACATAAATCTGGGGTCTCATCAAAGGGGTGAAAATGGCTCTGGATCAAAACCTAACCCATCAGATTATTGAGGGAGACTACAAAATGATATTAGACTTGGCAACAAAAATACTGAATGGCGGAGATCGAAGAAAAATCACTGCTAGCTAACACCTCCTTGGCCCTCTTCACATCTTCGAGGCTCTTCTCGGGCCTTCGATAACTCTAATCCCCTCACACATTAAGAAAAGTGCAAACAAAGTTGCAAACCGACTGGTCAATGCAGGAGTAGACTCGATGTAGAAGATCAATCTCAAAGATCGTAGACAGTCCCAAACCTCACCCCTCTAGCTCCAGTGCAAGGGGCTTGCCTAGCTGGATGGCCCCAATCTGAATGATGTGCCACCTTTGTCTACCTAGAATTCCTTCCAAATAAGAAATGATATGAAGCTCATGGGAAAGGACTACCCTAAACATCATCACAAAAGATCAACAATTTACAGAAGACTTTAGGACATTGGCAATTGGGATTTGCAAGGTCGAAGGATGTTGTTTCCCAAAGTTGCAAAATCATGAAATGCAAAATCGTGATAAGCAAGAATAGATCAAGACCATTTATACTAGAAGTGACCAGGACCATCGATCTGGTCCCATGGATATGACATGAGAAAATTTTATGATTTCAGCCATCAGTAGTCCAAATATTGAAGGAAGCTATTCCCCAAAGTCACGAAATCGTGATAAGCATGATTAGATCATGACTGTTGGAACCAGAACATATCTAGACCATCGATCTGGTCTCATGGATATGATGCGAGGAAATTTTAGGATTTCGGTTATCGGGAGTCCAAAGCTTGAAGACAGCTACTCCCCAAAGTCATGAAATCGTGAAATGCGAAATCACGATAAGCGTGATCAGATTAGAACCATTGGAACCAGAATGGATCTATACCATCGATCTGGTCCCATGGATATGATGTGAGGAAATTTCAGGATTTCGGCTATCGGGAGTCCAAAGCTTGAAGGAAGCCACTCCCCAAAGCTGCAAAATCATGAAATGTGAAATCGCAATAAGCGCGATCAGATCAAGGCCATTGGAACCATAACAGATCTAGGTCGTCGATCTGGTCCCATGGATATGTTCCGAGAAAATTTCGGAATTTCGGTTATCGAGAGTCATAATCTTGAAGGTATCCACTCCCCAAAGTCGCAAAATCATGAAATGCGAAATCATGATAATCGAGATCAGATCAGGATCGCTGGCACCAAAAGAGATATGGACCATTGATCTTGTCCCATGAAAATTATGCGAGGGAATTACGGGATTTCGGCTATTGGGCATCCACAGCATGAAGGAAGTTGTCTTTCCAAGCTGCGAAGTCATGAAACGTGAAATCGTGAAAAGCAAGAGAAGACCTAAGTCGTTGATTCAGAGGAAATCTAGACAGTTGATGTGGTTATGATGGATTCCCTGATAGCCCTTTGGTGTAAGCATATAGAGATTTGGTCATGATGGATTCGCAGATAGCCCTTTGGTGTATGCAGATAGGCTACAAATCTTCTTTGTAAACCTTCAGATGAAATTAATATAAGGATCCACTTTTTATTCACAAAAAAAAACCAATTATCAAAGGGTAGAAGAATATTTCGTCTTAGATTCCACAATGAAATATCTTCTTTAAATCATTGATTTCTATGATGACACATAAATCACATTAAACAACTAGAATGTATCTAGTAGAAATATATTTTTGTAATAAAACCCCCTAAATAAGTAACGAGGTTATGTTTTTTTTCCAATATATTTCTGTAGTTTCCTTTTATTGCCTACATGTTCTAATTGTCTACTTTGTAATTTTGTGACTTCGATAAAAATGACGGAGAACCCGTGTTCTCACATTTCTATAGAACGGTCAAATTATTAATTATTCTTTTATGCATGGAATATTTAAATAGTTCCATGGTTTTATGGTACTCATCAAATATACTATAGAATATGGTAAATTTCAGAGTTTAAATATGGGTGTAACTATAAAGAATTATTGAGGCCTTCTTTCAGAATCTATGAATAAATTGCATAATTCCATATTCTATGAACTTATAAAAGGTCTAGGGAGTTTCTGCAACATACATAGAACAATACAGATTCAATTATGTAGCTTAAATAAAATTTATGTCGCTATAAATTTATCTAGTGTGTATAAGCAATTTCAATATACACAGAAATAAAAGAATCAAATGAAAATACATATTTGTAATAGTGATGCTGGAAAACAAATGGAACAACTATGTTCCACCCAACCGTAGTTACATAACATTCAAGATTACTTTTCCTCATCACCCCCTAGCCTAACCATGACTCCATAAGAGAAAATTTAGCTTCACTCCTTACCCATTGTCTCTTTGTACATATCAGAAAATCATTTTCCTAACACCTATTGTACTCCTAACAAAAAATAGTCATCTCCCCAACATACTAAGCAGTTTCCTACCTCACACATATGTTTTATATATTTCATTTTCCATTGCCTAAGACTTTTTCCATCCATTTCCCTCCTTGGGAAATTCACAGCGTTACAAATCCCTGATTTTTAGGGGTTGTTAGTGACATAACTCAACTTTTGACACTTGTAACATGTTCCCCACTCATGAATTCATAGTCATCTACTTTTAACCTGGTTGTTCTAGTTTCTTTCCATCATTTAATTTATTAAAATATTTGTCTCATACATGTGTCCATCAAAAGAGGACAATTGGCAAGTCAAAATATTTCCTAATAGTCAGAAAAATAATAAGTACCTGCCTTCATAATTTCAAATACGAATTTCCATAAATGGAAATGTTTTAATATTTAAGGATGTCAGAAATTAACATTCATAAGGTTTCATACAACTATTTAAAACATGGAGTAAGCACACAAGAAATAATCTCATAATTAAGTGGAATGCAATGAGGATTTACATGCACTAATATCATTATGAATGAAACCAATTAAACAATATACAAAAATAAATAATTTAGTCAAGAACAGAGTATATGCACAACAAATCAAACTCATAAATAGAAACAATGTAACAGAGATAAACACTTATCTTTTAAACTAAATGTGAAACCAACTGCATGGGATGGACATTCCACCAAACCATAGATTTGTTGCTCCAAATATTAACACCAAATCACCCTCGATGTGGGGTTAGAAACCCAAAATAAAATGATGTCTCTCTACCTTCCACTCATAACCCAACATAACCCAAAACAAGTTAATTTTCCTATAGTTATCCCAATCCACCAATTTTTTCCCCCTCAACTTGCAAAACCTAAGGAATGGGACCCCCCTTCACTGTACACAATTCCTGTAGCCTTCCCACTTCCCTCCAAGGATCCAAATAAGCTTAGCCATGAATCTATCTTGTCAGGGATTCCAGGGATGTTAGTTGATACATGAAAAATCGCAGAGCAACAAGATCGATGTTGCAGGATAATATCTCGCACAAAATCTCATTCTATATAACAAACAACATGTTTCTTCAAGAATTTACATCTCAAACAAGCTTCCACACATGCCCACTACGTCTGCCTTCAAGATTCAATTCTATGTCCTCCCTTCTTGTCCCAAAAACTAACTGTAAAGACTCGTCTCTTTCTACATATGAATTTCCCTTCGTCCAAATAAATTTCACTCTCACACTCCCCGATGTTGATTGTACTTTAGCCCCATGCTCCCAATAACTATGGTATGTGACCTCTCACACTCACCATCTTACATGTATTGAGTGATTGAGCTCTCATACACTTAAAGGGGAAATTAGAAAGTTCACTCAAAATGATAAATTTAGGATAAGGGACTGAGATTCAAGACACATGAACAAACCCCCTTTAGATCTCTCATCTCTTGTGGAAACTCATCCCCCGTGACTCTTTTTGTGTGCATCAACAACCAACATCACGAGTTATTTTATTATTTTTTACATATAATGTTAACATATTGCATTGTTTGCCCCACAACCATATATCATATTTACATTATACATAACTAAACTCATAATTAAAAACATGAATGTTACACATATTCTTGGCCCTCTAACCTCCAGTAGTAAACACAAATCTAGGTTAACTACTTACATTACCTCTTCCTCAAATCACTTCTTCTCATAATACAAGACATAAATCAATTTTCAATTTACATAAATAAACTAAATTCATTAATCACAACACTCATTTGGTATCATTTATCAACATAATTTCTTCTTTAAATAGTTATTCAAGAAATACATTTAGTTAATCTATCACATTAATATTTTTTAACTTTTTTATGTTAATTTTGATTTAATAATACTTATGCTTCATTTATTCAACAATTTATAAACTTTATAAACTATTACGAATAACAAACTTATTCATTAATCAACTTGCAACTAACTATATATAGGGGATCATTAATCAACTTGCAACTAAATATCATTTATTCAACAATTTATAAACTTTATAAACTATTACGAATAACAAACTTATTTATTAATCAACTTGCAACTAACTATATATAGGGGATCATTAATCAACTTGCAACTAAATATATGTATAGGGATAGTTTTGAAAATATCATATAATTTTAATATTATCAAAATCATTCTTCAAAATTATATATATGACTTTAAGCCTTCTCATTTTAGTAGATTTTAAAAATATATTATTATTATTATTATTATTTATTCAATAAATAATAAATAAGTTCAAATCTATGAAATAAAATATGTATACCTCCTTAAACTTTAAGGAGGAATTATAATTATAATAATTATTATAATAATAATAATAATTATTATTATTATTATTATTATTATTATTATTAAATAAATAGATTTAATTAAATTATTTCATTAATATTTTTTATTTTTTTATATTAATTTTGATTTAATAATAATTATGATTCATTTATTCAGCCTTTTATAAAATATTATGAATAACAAACTTACTGAATATATGTATAGGGAATAGGTTTGAAAATATCATATAATTTTGATATTATCAAAATTATTTTTTCAAAATTAGATAGTATTTTAATCTTTCTCATTAAATCTCATAAATGACAAGTTCAAATTCAGGAAATAATGTATGTATATATTAGTAGATATAAAGTGAATTATCATTATTATTATTATTTATTCAATAAATACATTTAACTAAATTATCACATTAAATATTTAATTTTTTATATTTGTTTAATTTAATAATACTTATCATTTATTACATTCGAGAAAGTACTTAATGAACAATGTTGAATTTAATAGGGGTTTTAGTGCTTAATAAGTTTCTATGGATAGGATTATATAGCTGGAATATTCTTAGTAGTCACAAAAAATAAATGGGTGTGATTTCAATCATTAACTTCCTAGCTATATAAAGACATGGGTTTTATGTGTTTTTTATGTTTACCTAATCATGTTTAAAATTACTTTTGATAGCTAACTGAGGATTTACTTATAAGTGATTAACAAAAATTAAAATGTAACACTAGATAAATGTAATGTATGTATATATTAGTAGATATAAAAGTAGATTATCATTATTATTATTATTTATTCAATAAATACATTTAACTAAATTATCACATTAATATTTTTTAATTTTTTATATTAATTTTAATTTAATAATACTTATCATTTATTACGTCGAAAGGCGTACACTTATTGACAATGGGCAGATTTAATAGGGGTTTAGTGCTTAATAAGTTTTCTATGGATAAGATTAAATATGGCTGGAATATTCTTAGTAGTCACAAAAAATAAATGGGTGTGATTTCAATCATTAACTTCCTAGCTATTATAAAGACATGAGTTTATGTGTTTACATTTTTACATTTACCTAATCATATTTAAAAATTACTTTGATAGCTAACTGATTGCCACATAAGTGATTAACAAAAATTAAAATATTAACACTAGATAAATGAAGCCCAACAATTTATTTGTTAATAGATAATAAAATTTAATATATTCTTTTAAAGATTCATTTCATCTTCTCATGAGTTCACCAGCAGCTATTTTACTGCTGTACTAGTTTACACAAACTTACTCATTAATCAACTTGCAACTAAATATATGTATAGGAAATAGTTTTGAAAAAATAATATATTCTTAATATTATTAAAATCATTCTTCAAAAATAACCTTAATTAAACACCACACATATATGTATATATATTAAAAGTCAAATTTCCTCAACTGAAGATAAAAGACGGATATATAAATTTCCTCAACTGAATATAAAAGACGGATATATAAAGAGATTCATAATATCATTATGATAAAAAAAAAATATACACAGAGATTCATAACCTCATTTAGACATGGTCCTGGCTCGGATGTGTACTAGTTGGATGCATAGAATAATTGCTTATAAAGTATCAAGTGAGTCATTCCAAGTACGTATTATGAAGAAATATCAACTATCAAAAGTATTAACAATTATTAATTACTAATGATATATAATTTTTAAATCTTTGTGTTAGTACAGATCTTCATAGATTATTGCTTCCACATAATTATTTAATTCAGTGTATAATATATATACATATAATGACACTTATGAGTATTAATAGTGTATAATGTTAAGTTTTGGTTAAATCAAAATATATATATCTAATATCATATAATATAATATGTTAATAATATATAATTTTTAAATCTCTGCGTTCGTGCATATCTTCATAGATTATTGCTTCCACATAACTATTTAATTCAGAGTATAATATATATAGATATAATTACACTTATGAGTATTACTAGTGTATAATGTTAAGTTTTGGTTAAATCAATCTATATATATATATAATATGAAATATCAAGTATAAAAAATATTTACTCTTATTAATAATAAAAAAAAAATTATTCTGTGTGTTGATTTAGATCTTCTTTAATCACTGTTTCCTAATAATTATTTAATTTGATGTAGAACATCGATACATAATTATTATTAATATTTTCATTAGTTGTGTAGTGAAATTGGATGTTGGATAGTTCTCATAACACTATGATTTGAAAAAATCTCACATTTTTCAAGCTGAGAGAGTTGAAGATGAAAAAAACTTTCTCTTAAACTAATCTTCAAATACTTATCCTAATACTTTTTGAAAATTAAAATAACATTATTAAAATATCCAAATAATCCTTTACCTTTCTTAAAATCAAATAAACTTAACCAAGAACATAATTATGATATACTTTATTTTTATCTTTAATTTTAATTGATAAAATCTTTCATATAACACTCTGTACAATGTTGAATTATAAAATTCTAAAATGAACTTTGAATTGCAAAATTCTAAAATGAAGCTTTCAAAGTCTGTTGACATGACCACTATGTTCCTTGCGAGTCAAATGAAAGATAAGTTGAAACAGTTGTATATTAATTCAAGGACTATATCAGATATATGTTTTTAAAATTAATTCTTGGGTTTTTTGTCAATGCCCCGCCCTCCAAATAATTATCATAATTTATATATGCACTGATTTGTGTTTCCTAATTACGCAACATTTACGTTATCCTACCAATACCGTTTAATATGATTTGGCTATTTATGATGTTCAGTGGTTCGTACTCTCATTATTATGGATGACTCTGGCTAAATGAATTCTGAGTTAAATATCAGTCCACAGAAACAAGATTTCTGAGTTAAATATCAGTCCACAGAAACAATAAATCATAAATCAGATAAGATTGGATCAAATTTGTCACAAAGTAGGATAGAAATGGTAAGATCTGCAAATATAAGTGGTTAATTTTGTATGATTTGTATAAATTATGGGTTTTCAGTACTTTGAATCTAATTCTACTTTTAAAAATGCAAATTAAACATCAAAAAATTATGATTTCATGTAGATTCCACTATATATAAATACTTCATGAATGAAAAGTTAAAAGAGAACCACTTGAAATTATTATATATACACACCATGAGGGAAAAGTTAAAAGAATGCTAGAAAAAATGGTTTTGCCATCCAATTATGTTGTTCTTTATTGATGAGAAGGTTGTGTTGTTTCTAGTATGATTTGTGTTGTATGTTAGGATATATGAGAGTTTATTTTTAGTTGAAAGAGAAACTTTTATCTTGAATGATTGAATGTGGGTAAAAATGGTTCATTGTTTAAGTACATATACGTGGTTGAGGATAAGTAACTAATTAGAAAGAGGGGGAGTAAGACCAAAAATGTGAAAATTGAAGAAATTTTGTTAGTAATTTAAGAGAATTGTATTTTTTTTGTGGAGTAGGTTCAAGGGCTTTTAATCATATGGTTGCAAGTTTTTCTCAGCACCTCTTCTTCATCAAGGGAATTATAGATTTCATAAAAAAAAATTTAATTATTGTATAAAATAGGTAAGTTTATTTCAGCTTTTCATTATTAGTTTACATAATATGAAAATTCATTGGAATATATTATTGGTAGCTAGTTGAATGGTATGTATATGTAATGTTATAGCAATAAATTTAACAAAAAGTTGTAGTTTTGATATTTTAAGTAGTTTTTTATAAAAAAAAATTGTTTATATTGTAACTAATATAATTATAGGAAATAGATTCTTGATATTAAATTTCTCTATATCTATATCTATATTGTAACAAACTAAATTAATATGATTACAGGAAATTGATTCTTGAAATAAGTTGGAACTATGTCAATGAGAACCTTCATATAATATAAGTAGGAAAAATAAAATTAATAAAGAAATTAAACTTAGTAAAATTAATACTTACATATACAATTAGGCCAATAGAATTCAGAAAAACATTATCTTATAAATATAGAGTTTCAAGTATGAAGTAGTCATTAGATACTGTAGGACTGCTAGTTTTAATACTTAAGGCATATGGGCCTTCCAAGCTCACTAAGTCACCTCCCTTTAATAAGGTTTTAATGAGTTAAGATGTAAAATATGAATTCACATAATAAGCCTTTCAATATATTTCTGAAGTAAAAATAACCCTAAAAGAATTTACTATTTACGTTTACTGTGACTTTTAAGTAAAATTGTGAATAAAAAATTAATGTGATATAGAAATAAATATAAGGCCTACAACAAAATAAGTAACAAAATGATAGGATCCCAACCCCTTCTAATAAAAAATGATAATATATACACTAAAGAAAAATAGAAATTTTAAGGGCTTACCAAATGTTTCTGACATGGAATATCCAGGGGAATGCACGAGACTTTGACATCAATATTTACCTGCTGCTAAAGTACAAAAGAATGAAGTTTATAATTAGGAAAACTAGAAGCATGAATTCCTATACGTATCTTAATTTGTAGGGATATGGTGTAGTTGACAGCCATAAAATGCCAACAACCAAATTCGCGAATTTAGTTCATAATTTCCTTATACCCAAAAGTGTGTGTTCGCTCAAAGACGAAAAGGAGAAGAAAACAATGACTCGTAGCGACGATGTCACTTAATTACTTATCTATAAGTGCAATTACAGTGTTCATCAATGCTAGCTTGATCAGTATTTTAAATTCAAATAGTGTACAGATTATATAGATTATAATAGACTATAACAAACAGAAAGAGAGCATGGAAGTCTGAAGCCCTTAACTCTTGGACTTTGTTGAATAATACTATTTTCTACTCAGCAGCTCTATCGTGATACTCAAAATAATGGTCAAGAATAATCTCAACGAGTCGGAGTCTAGCAGGAGAAAACGAATGTTGGCGGTTTATGTGAACCTGCTCACAAAGCAAGAGTTAGCTTCAATGCATTCTGGTATCGCTTCTGGGAATCTGCAATCAACAAAGGTCTGGAAAAATGAATACAGGATTGAAGCTTATTGAATTCATATGAGAAAATTAACAACTAACATCTTCTCAACACATACTTAGGTATATATACTCTATCTTACACATGTGGCCCACTAAAGTTATATATATAAATCCTGATAATGAATATACCAACTTAGCTCATATACATCAAAATATTATTAAAGATGTAAGTACAAGAAGTATCATACAAAATAACAATTAATGGAAATTTTAAACCGGGGTTAGCAACCCCTGTCACAGATATTCATGCGTCGTAATTAATTTTTATCTATCCATATCTACGTATGGCAGGGGTCTTTCATTGTGTTATCATGAAAATTCCAAATTTGACATTCAGTATATTATGAGTAAGGCATTTACAGATTTTGAGTATATCATTTCGTGCACTCCCTATGATTTTGAATGGCAGTAATAAGATGAAAAGAAATATAAACGCCCACATAATTGTCGTCTACAAAGTTGATAAATTGTGAAGGACAGAGAAATGCAGAGAGAAAAGAATAGTATATTCAAATGTATGAAGAAGTACAGAACAGAACTGAAGAGATTCAGAAGTCCCTTCAC
>SNQJ01S0016079.1:37957-73890 GCA_010110895.2 Picea sitchensis
ATTGGCTCCAGGAGGTACCGATGAAGTCTCGATGGTCAGAGAGAAGGAGTTGCATGGAGCATGAGGGACGTCATTTAGAGAGGGGGATCATGCAACAGTACGCTCTCTTCATTTTTGTATGGTAGAATGTATTAGTACTTATGCTCAGATCTGTTTATTTAATGGAGAAGTAAACTAATGTTGTTTTTTTAAATTGATCACTAAAACTTTCCTTAGTCTAGCTCGATGGTTGTTGACTCCCATGGCCTTCATTTTCTCGCATGTATTGGCTACCTTGTTGTGTTTATTGTGACCTCTGTGGTTTCTTAGCCTTAATCCCTAGATCACCAGTCCTCGCCTGAGAAGTCGGCCAGGAGCCTGATCTACAGTCGTCGCCTTAGCGTTAAAAGACCTATGGATCTCAACACCCTTATTTTCTATATGAGGATGATGAGTGAAGGATGAAACAGTTAGCTAGCTACCCTTGATGTTTTTCCCTATTTGATTGTTGATTCCTTCATATGGCAACGACCTCTGCTTGTGGATTATTTGGTGTCCTGGTTGGTTTTCTCTATGCCTTGACTGGTAGAATCCCTGCAATCATTCCATGACCTTTCCCATTAGGTCCTTACATTTTCTTACTGTTGTCTACGTTGTATTGAGGTTATACCAATGGAAGAACGGATTGATTCCCTGTCTGCAAATTTTTGGGTATTCTGGCAATGGAAAAACACAATGCTTTCATGTCTGCATTTTTATTATTTTATATCCTGGCAATGAAAAAAAAAACCGAATTGATTTCAGGTCTGCAATTTTTATAATGGTATCGTGGAAATGGAAAAAAGTTTTATTTGATTTTCTGTCTGCATTTATATTTGTGTCCGGCAAATGAAAAATTATTTTGTATTCCTGTCTGCATTGTATTGGTACTCTGGCAATAGGAATAACATTTGATTTCCTATCTGCATTTTATATTGGTGTTCGTGAGATGAAAAACGGTTTTGTCTTCCTGTCTGTGTGGCATTGGTATCCTGGTAATGGAAAACAAATTCATTTCCATGTCTGCATTTTGCCAACATTTTTCCCTTTTAAATGATGAAGGCAACATAGAGTTCCTTCTGGTGCGTTTTGGGCACATCATTCTGCATATTTTAAATATGGATAGCCATGAATGTCCTTCTGGTGTGTCCCTATACATGTTTTTCCCCTTTAAATTGAGATTGTGATTGTTGTGTAAAGGATCACGATTTTTCCATCCAAAATGTGACCGAGTTGCTGATAAATTGCCCACATTTTTTATCTTAAAGAATGGCATAGACTGTTGTTTAAATGCCCATGATTTTTGCCTTTAACATGTGAAGATATTTCTATTAAATCACCCACGTTTTTGCTCTTAAAGAATGGCATAGACTATTGTTTAAATGCCCAGGATTTTTGCCTTGAACATCTGAAGATAATGTTGTTAAATCACCCACATTTTAGCTCTTAAAGAATGACATAGACTGTTGTTTAAATGCCCACGATTTTTGCCTTTAAAACATGAAGAGATTGTTGTTAAATCACCCATGTTTTTGCTCTTAGAGAATGACATAGACTGTTGTTTAAATGCCCACGATTTTTTCCTTTAAAATGTGAAGAGATTGTTATTAAATTACCCATGTTTTTTCTTTTAAAAAATGACATAGACTGTTTTTAAATTCCCATGAATTCACCTTCAAAACTGGTGATCATTTTGCTGAGAATGACCACGGTTGGAATTTAAAAACGGACTGTGTAGACCAACGTTTTCAACTTGTTTCAGACTGTTTCTATCACTATGTTTACACCACGATTTACAACTAAAGTCACTGTGTATTCATCACTGAATCCAACCGATTCCATCACTGATTACAGTGTTTTTTTTATCTCTGAGATTTTACTATGTATACCACTGAGTTTGTTGTTAAATGACCATGAATTTACCCGAACAATTGCTACAGTTAATTGGCTTGTTACTTGCAATGTTAAATGCTATATTAGTTGCCTTACTAAATGCTAGAACAATTGCTACAACACTGTGAATGGTCAGTAGATTCCTACTTATTGATTAAATGCTGCAGCGAGTTAAATGGTTAACAATTATGTAAATTGCCTTGTTTTTGTACTAGTAATCGTTATGTTAACCGTCATATAAATTGCCTCGCTATTGTTATATTAATTGTTATTTTGATTAACATGATAATCTCCTTGTTAGTGCTATAATACATGTTATTAAAATAGTCATGCAAACTACCCTATTATTTCTCAATTAATTGATTATGTTAATCATTATGTTAAATGCCTTGTTAAATGTTGTAATAAATTGTTATGTAACAGATATGTAATTACCTTGTTGATTTGCTACAACAATGTTATTACTTGGAAGTTTCCTCCTCAATGATAATAAACATCTAGTGTGGTTAGTTCAGTCATTATATCTAGACTAATGTTGAGGTTTAACTAATCATAAGTGTTATAGGTAGCATTCCACTTTAATAACTTTAATGTTGTTATTCAAGTTTATGGTTAGTTGGATTTATAGATATCGCATAATTGGTAACCCAGACTCGCTAAATTTGAGTCGTAATTCATGTTAATTTCAGTTGGTAACTCGTTGAATAATGGGATTTAGACTGGATAATTGATCTGTAATTAACGCCAGTTTAAATCATATATATTGACCATTTAGCCTTGATTAATGGTTGGGTTGTTGACGAAGTTGTTTTTAGCTTGCACTTCCCATTGAGGGTGTTGTTGTTCATTTTAATTAATGTTTGTACTTGGTTTTTTAAACAATTACTGTTCTTGGTTTTCTCACTGTAAGGATTATAGTTACTTGTGTAATTAATTTTGGGTGTGTGGGGTTGTTAGGATAATTGTCCTTAGCTTAGTAGGCTTGGTTTGCTTGTGTCGGGAAGGATGTAGACACCTCCTTGTTCCTCAGAACAGTTACCATCCTTGAGACCTTAAATGGTCAAAATCGATGGGAACCTGGGCTTGAGCGTTGCTTATGTGTCCTGGAGGTCCTAACCATTGCAGGGTAGGACAGGCGGGTAGTCAATCTTATTCATCATCGGTTGAATGTCGTACATTACTTCCAGGTGCTTGATGTTCTTTTATGTTAGGTCATTATGTTTTTTGTGGCATGATTTGCATGCGCTGTGTTCGTCGTCATGTTGTGATGTTGAGTATAATGTCATTATTACCTTCCTACATACACACACCTAAAAAAATAAAAATAAATAAAAACATTTGCACTTGTTATGTGAGGCTTGTTATCATAACGAAATGGGAGGTTCATTACACTTTTATAAAAAATCATCGTTTACATTTTGATGAGTATTAGGATTACACCTAAAGCAGTGTAGGTGTGACTTCTAGTGCTAACAAAGAGGAGGTCCATCTTAGTGTATAAAATATGAACACATTTTATTTTATTTTCATTTTATTCACGTGATTCATTCAATGACTTTCACAAACATTATTTCTAATTTTAGATGATCTTCACATTGAAACCTAATCACTATTCTTTAAAATTATGCTCCATAGAAAGTTACAATGGGCATCTAGTTTTTATGGTTTCAAAATTTCTAGTACATAACAAAAAAAAAATTGAGCAAGTTTTGGTTTACATCCCTATGATAGTGATGACTCAATCCTTTAAGGAATTTGGAAAATCAAAATGTTGTATCTATTCAATTTCTCTCAAACATGTCTTGGATATACCTTTTGATTACTTGTCTTGTGGTGGATAAAAACAATTGTTTAAGTGAACAAACAAATTTCATAATTATAATCTTTCATTTCCCTTTTTTTATGATCTAAAATTCCATGGTCCTTTCATAAGAAAACTTTTGTTTGAAAAGTATAACTTGGTTAATTACATAAAATTTTATTAATGTGATGTGAAGGAAAGAGTGGTGTAAGTGCACAACACTCTCCTACATTATTAGTTTAAAAGGAAAAATTAATATCAACCATTTTCACAACAAAGGAGTAAAACCACCTTCATAAAAATATGAAGGGGAATTTGTTTATCTTTTTTCTCTCATAGTTGACATTTTTCCTATTGGAAATGTGAACCCACAGAAAATATAATTTGCAGTACAAATTAGTTGTGAAGAAAAAAAGGGAAAAGATAAAGAAAGATAATAGAATCACATTTAGCAAGACAGTCAAAACATTGGCAATATGCCAAGGAAACATCCATAGTGAAAGATAGTAGTATTCTTATTTCTCAAAGGTAAACATTACAATATTCACATCTAGGGTTACAAAACTTGGATATGCCTCTCATGGATACACAAACATATACCATATTCAATATAACTACCATCATTACATGAACTGCCACCATTACATTAACTTCCACCATTATGTAAAATACCACCAATCGTCTATGTTCATTGTTGTCACAATTCCAACAATCTCTACCATGACAACTACCTTACACAAGCCCATTCATCACCTTTTCTACAAGCGTAGAGAATCCAAATAACATGTTAGGTACCTAACCTCCCTAACCCTTCATGTAGGTAGATAAATATGTTTTCCATGTAATAAAGGCCAATATTAATAAGGAAGAATAAGTCAAATGTATGAAGACCTAATAGAAGTTTCTGCTTCTAGAATATATTCCTCTCAATTTTTCTTTTGGTAGATAGATTTAGTATAAATAGGAGTCAAGGGCATGAGAATTTGTTTTCTTGAGAACTATTGTAATAGAGTGTTTCTCTACTCAAGGTTTCCCCTCAAAGAGGCAAGTGAACAATTTTTCCTCTCAATAAAGGTATTAATTTGGTGGTGTGGTTTAATCTATTTTATTGTTTTGTTGTTATTCTCTACAATATTTCTGTTTTGGGCTATTATAATAGATATGGTACCTTACAGCTCGTATCAGAGAACTTTCCTTGGAAGAAAATTGTGGGTTATTTTTTTAGGGAAAAGACATATTTCAACATCTTAAACCTACAAAGATTTGTCATTCAATGCATAAATTTGTTGTAAGGGAAGCATACATGAATGAAATACAAGTGTTACTTAAGTGCACATTGTTGGCCACCCTTGTAACTTGTTTTGGTACCCCTTTGAGTGATATCACATCAGAAAACACATGTATACAGATCAACCTAGATATCATGAATCTCTCCATAGATAAACCAATCGGTCACCTAATTGTTGCAGTGCCACCAATAAAAACACTCGGGAAGATACTCTCAAGTTGGTGCCCTGAGATATTGGGTTGAGTACTACTATCAAACCCTACATGTATATCAAAGAGCTATAGCATCGAGAAAACCCTTATCTATAGAAATATTTAATACCCTAACCCTTGGGATGAAAATAGAAACAAATCAGACAATATCTATTATTGTGCAACTTGACCTCCTGCATTTTGGTTGGGAAATTATTACACTTTTTTCCTACTAAGAATTTCGGCCTTTCAGAACTGCAGTATTCTTCATATTGAAGTATAACTCTGCAGGATTTAAAAAAAAATTGAATCCTTCTTGCACCATTATTTAAGCCCCATTCCATTGTATTCCTCTCTTCTCCCTAATCACAGTCATGCCTATAATTTTCAAAAAAAAAAAATTGTGGACCCGACCCCCTTCAGACCCTCTTATTTGGGACTTACCCCATTGGCTTCCCCTCTTCTCCCTGATCGTTGTGATACCTTTCACCCATAACCCCTTTTCATTTTGGTCGCACCCTCCCCTTTATTGTTCCCCCCTTCATCATGACCAACACCCATAGCCAAGAACTTGAAGCCCATCTCAATACCTTGTCCTATGATTTTGTAGAGGCCTAGAAGGAATTGCAGAAACTCATTGCCCATATTACTACCATCAATAACAAAATTCATTCTACTATAGAATAAAAAATGGAAACCCTGAAACATGACCTCTCTACCCAGGTTGAATCCTTCATTGGCTAGATCTACGCCAAGTTGAATATTACTAGAGAGATTACCTCCTTTGACCCACCTTTTCACCCCAAAGGTGAAACTTCCTCCAATTCCCAGACTTTTCATCCCCATCACTTTTAATTTGAGCTACGCCTTTTGTGATTAGATGTGAACAAATTTGATGTCTCATATCCCACCAGCTAGGTAAATCAAATGGAACACTATTTCTCTTCGTGTGATATTATGGATGAGTTTTCCAAACTATGTTATGGTGTTCTCCATCTAGGTCAATAATGTTGGCAATAGTGGAAATGGAGAAAAAAAATCCCACCAAGGGTATGTTTCTTCGACACAATTTTGTGCAGAGATTTATGAACGCATTGACACTCACACCCACCATTTAGGTTGTCTGATAAAGTTTAAACAATTTGGTAGAGTGCAATACTTTATAGCTACTTTTGAGCAATTTGATTTCCACATGGAGGGCATGCCTGATGATGTTTTTCCAATAATTCTCTATCAATGGCCTCAAGGATGAGATTTGTGCCCATGTCCTCATGGCTTGCCACAAGAGTTGGGTGGAACCTTCTAAAAGAGATAAGGAATCCCAACATGTTATCTCTTCTCAAACCCAAAAACCCTCATTTATTCCTCTCCCTAAACTAGTCACTCCTACTCCTCCTTCAAATCCACTAAAGATCTATAAATTGACTCAGGAAGAAATGGTTGAATGCCAACTCAAGGGACTTTGTTATAAATGTGATGAAAATTATTTTTCTGGACACAATTGTAAGCAAAAAAATATTTTGATGTCCATCTTTAAGAATTTTTCTGAAGAATAGGTTGAGGCTCCACCTATGGTCGATTCACTTGAACCCACTGACATGAATCCACCCTCAGACCCCCCAGAAGTTAAACCAGTCATTTCCCTGAATGCTCTCATTGACTTCTATGCTCCCCAAACCCTCAAGTGAATTGGTTACATTAAGCATCAGAAGGTCATCATCCTTGTTTACAGTGGAAACACCCATAATTTTATTCATCCTTCATTACCCAAGAAACTAATTTCTATATCCGAGCAGTGAACAAATTTCAAATCATGATTTCCAATGGAGGGTCCATGAAATGTGAGGGGGCGTTGTGAAACTGTGTATCTCCAAATTGGTTAGTACCACATGAAATATCGTATGTTTTCTATCGACATGGGTGGTTGTGACATTGTGTTGGGTGTCGAATGGCTAAGGACTCGGGGCCCCATTCTCATGGAATTTAATGAATTAATCATGAAATTAAACCATGAGGTCCAATAGTATAAGTTCCAAGGAATCGCAACCGGTTCCCCTCAGATAATTATTTCCCATCGCATGGAAAAGATCCTCAAAAAAGTTCATTTAGACATGATTTCATAACTCCATTCCATTCATGCCACCGAGACACCCTTTGTGCTTCCTGACCTCTAATCCATCCTCTCCAAAAATCAAGTTATTTTTCTACTCCCTAGGGACTTCGTCCTTCCCATGGTGTTCATGATAATTTCATTCATGTTCGTCATCGAAAACCTTCCTCCCAATGTTATTCTCTATTGTCATCCCTTTTCCCAGAAAAATGAAATTGAGAATAAAATTCAACAACTGCTCATCGCAAGCATTATCCATCCTAGTACTAGCCCCTATTCTTTTCTTCTGGTCATGGTACTTAATAAAGAATCATCTTGGTGCATGTGACCTGACTTTTTCACACTCAACAAACTACCAATCGAACACAAATTTCCCATTTATGGAATTAATGATCTCTTGAATGAATTAAGTGGTGCCCAGTTCTTTACTAAACTTGATCTTCATTCTGGATACCACCAGATATGTATGAGATAGGTGGACATTCCTAGTACTGCATTTAGAACTCATCTGGGCCAATATTGGTTCTTGGTCATACCCTCTAGCTTCTGTAATGATCCCTACACTTTCCAAATCCTCATGAATCATGTCATCCATCCTTTTCTAGATCATTTTGTCTTAGATTTATTTGATGTCTATTCTCATTTGTAGTAAAACCTATACAACACATATTGCTCATCTGGATTGAGTTCTTGATGTACTCTCTGAGCACCAAGTTTTCCTCAAACAATCTAAATGTACTTGGTTCATATACTTGATAAGGTGGGTCATATACTTGGGTCATATTGTTGATGAGTTTGGTGTCAGGGTTAATCCCAAGAATCTTGAAGCTATGGGATATTGGAATCGCCCTAGGACTCTAAAGCGTGGTTTTTTGGGTTTAACTGGTTGTTATCGCAAGTTTCTTAAGAATTATGGAAATATTGTGGTGCCTCTCATTTCTCCCCTTAAAAATAATTCTTGCACTTAGACTCCAACATGTTATCATTCCTTTCAAGCCTTGAAGGTGACTATGTGCACTAGTCTTGTCGCGACCCTTCTTTATTTCAAAAATACCTTTGTCCTAGAATGTGATTCTTTCGAGAGAGGAATTGGATCAATTCTTATGCAAGATGGTTGGCCTTTGTAATTTACTAGAAAACAATTTTCAGAGTGATAGTTGGGACAATCAATCTATGAAAAGGAAATGTTGTCTATTTTGGATGCAGTGGATCTCTAGCACCCTTATCTATCGGGGAAATTCTTTAAAATTAAGATTGATCATGATTAAAATTAAAAAAATGGGTGACTAGGATATTTGGATATGATTGTGAGATCATTTACAAGAAAGAAAAAGACAATGTTGTTGCTGACACTCTTTCAATAAAATATGAATATGAAGGGTCCATTTGTCCCCTCTCCTTTATTGTACATATTAGATCAAAGTTGTTCACCAGGAATGGCTACAAGATCACAAAAATTCACTTATGATAAAAAAATTGCAAGCTAATTCTGCAGTTTCCCCATGAATCTTGGAACAATGATGAAATTCACTACAAATTCCATCTATATTTAATTAAATCATCACAACTTAAATCCATGGTTCTTTTTGAGCTTCATGCTACACTCAAAGCTGGGAACTGAGGGTTTAACGAAACCTATGACAAGGTCAAACATTCTTTTTTTTTGGATGGTATGAAATAATACATTCGCACCTTTGTGGCTGAATGTGATTTTCATCAACACAACTAGAGAAACAATCAAAGCCCGTGGCACACAACACCCACTTCTAATTCCATCGGCATTTTGGAGGGATATCTCTATGGATTTCATGGTTGGCCTGGACCTAAATTGAGAAATAAGGCATTCATCACGGTGGTAGTTGATTGTATTTCTAGGTATTCTCATTTATGTCCTCTTCAACATCCATTTACCGCCTCCACTGTGGCTCAATGTTTCATGGATACTACCTTCAAGATTCATGGCATGCATCATTCAATTGTTTCTAAAAAAAATCACACTTTCACCAACAATTTTTGGCAAGAACTGTTCATGCTACAGGGAACACAATTTCATATCAACACTGCTTATCATCCCCAGACTGATGGTCAAACTGAAGTTTTCAACAAGTGTTTGGAAACATATTTGAGGTGTTTTTTCTCTAAAAGGAAAAATAAGTGAGCTCAATGGTTACCACTAGTTGAATGGTGGTACAACACTTCTTACCATACAACTAGTCACATGACTCCTTTTGAAGCAATATATGGACAAAATCCACCTTCAGTTCTCTCATACATGCACGGGGTCTCCAAGGTCGAGGCGGTTGAACAAACTCTTACAATTTAGGAGGCTATTCTCCTTACCCTCAAAGATAATTTGGTCATGGCTCATAATTTCATGAATAAAAAATCAGATGAAGGTCGCTCAGAATGTTAATTTGTTGAAGGGAACCAAGTGTTTCTTTGAATGCAACCTTATAAGTAGAATTCACTCAAGGATGAAAATTGTCAGAAACCGACACCCAAATTTTATGGTCCTTATACAGTTCTCTAGCACATGGGACATGTGGCCTATCAATTAGTTTTTCCCAGTCATTCTAACCTCCATCCTATTTATCATGTCTCCTTCTTAAAGAAGGTGATTGGAAATAAGTGCTAAACTTAAACTAGTGTTCCTGAGTTGGATGAAGAATGATCCATCTCGTTGCAACCACAAGTAGTATTGGAACAACATGATCATTGTAATTGTGAATGCACCATCAAGGAAGTGTTAATAAAGTGGAAAGATACAACTCCAACAGATTCCACATGGGATCCAACTACTATTCTATAGCAATTTCCTCATCTCAAGCCTTGAGGACAAGGATATTTTTTTAAGGGGGAGGGAATGTTAGGGAGCTAACCTCCCTAACCCCTCATATAGGTTGAATATTATATTTTCCATGTAATGAATGCTAATATCAATAAGGCCTAGTAATAAGGAAGAATAAGTCAAATGTAAAAGGCCTAATAGAAGCTTCTGCTTCTAGAAGTGATCTGAAAATAGTGGGATGACTTGTTATTCTATGCGAGCACCCTCTACTTCATTAAAATAAACTTTTCAGGACCTTGCTCAATGTGTTAAAATAAGCAAGATAAATTATGTGCCAAGTTTATGCATCTTCTTTTAAATGCTCATGTGTGAGGAATATTTCCTTTAAATGGTTAAATGTGTGTTTTAAATAAATACACAACAATCATAAATTGCAGCAAATAAACCATCAAACTCACAACAATAACAATATGATAAAGGAGTTCACCCCTCTCTAGGCTACATCTCCTTGAGCCTCCTTCAATGGACTTGGTTCTTTGGGATTAATTTGTCAAAGATTATTTTACAAGCTGCTTCTCAACTCCAATGGATTTTCTGACTGTTCCATTGGGTTTAGAATACATAAAAACCCCAAAAATGACTAATAGAACTCTGAAAATGGATCATGGCTCATTCGGGCGTGACTTCTTCTACATGTGGCCTTAAGCTTCTCTGAGCTTCCTTGTGGAAACAACACCTGTAAAAGTCCTCAAATGGATCTGAAACCTATCCCAATGTGTTCAAAGCATAACAATTATCCAAAAATGTCTATTCAATCACAAAAAATAGACATGGGCTCATCTGAGCATGACCTCAATCAATGAGGGCTTCAAGCTCCCTAGAGCTCTCTGAAACATCAATGGTGAAAAAAATTGCAAAATAAATCTTCAAATGGCTTTGAAAGCACTGCCAATGGATTCATAACATCCAAAAACCCCTAGCTGGGCTTTTTCGGCACCTCATTTGGCCAAAAAATGAAGAAGATAGGCCTCCTGCCATTTTCTTCCTTCAGGCTTGTTGTCTCTGGTTCACCAAAACGCACCTCTGTGTGGCAAACCTAGCACACATGCTCAAAATCGTGCTAAAACCTAGAACCGAGCGCAATTGCATAACAATGAAAACTGTAGGACGGTTAGGGCGCGCCCAACCCCTAACCACCAAGGTCGTGGTCATAAGGGTCACCATGTGACCTCGCGCTCAAATAAAAAGGGCCAAGATTTTTAAACCAATGAAAATGCACCAAGTGTCGGGCGCGTTGTTAAACTGTTTAAACTCCCGCGTACAAATGATGCAAGGTCATATGGGTATTGAGTGTGCGACCAAGGGTGTTAAAACCATTGGAAACGAGCGCATAACTTCGTGTGTGGTCACATATTAAAAAACATAAAATCGGGGGCTAGGGCTAAGCCCCAGCTCGACCCCTGTGCCAAACCACACATCGATAAACTTCAAATAAATTATAGTCCACATATATAATAAGTACTAATGCATGGGATATTGGTAGCCCATGACGTGTGAAGGTACTCCATTAAGGCGGGAGGTCTGGGGTTTGAACCCCATGGACCCCATATAATTTTACCAAACACCCAAACCAAAAACAGGGTGCCACGTGGCAACCCACGACTGGGCGACATGGCACAAAACCACTTTCCATGATAATTCCATGTGTCCGCAGACTATTCATCCACATCTTACAACCAATATCTACCATGTCATCTGCCACCTCAGTGTACATATGTGCCACATCATCGTATGGCCTCTACCACGTCAGCATCCGTACGGACTGTATAGTCAACATAATTTTGTTTTACCTGTTTGACAATTTGAACAGATCATGATATCTCACTCATCCAACGTCTGTTTGAACCCAAACAAGTTGCGTTAGGTTCCTGACAAGGAGGGATACATACCTGTTCGTTTTGAGGCAATTCCAAGAACTTTGATTTTTGAGCTAAATTTTGACTCCTGGTTCAGATTTTGATCACGCCTTCCCACTGAAAGGATTTTGGACCCACAAAAGATTATGATTATCTGTCTGAGATTCAATACTCTTCTACTTTCAATTTCTATCAACTGATTCTACTTGAAAAGTCTTTTTGACAATCATCTGGATACTTTGACATGCCTTGCACTGCAACTGGCTATGTCCCTCAACCATTGTCCTCTGGATGTTGCTAACCCACTGTTCTCTTTGTGCTTGGAAGACTTCCAACCTTCCCACTGAGAATCAAGTCCCTCTTTCTAACTCTTTAGCGTAAACACATTTTTCTCAACAATGGCTGCAAATAGTTTCCTGCGACATCTTGTCACAAACCAAGAAAACCATCAATCTTGAAAACAAATTTATACAAGACTGAAAATGATGCCAACAAAGTCTTTTTTATCTTCAAGAAAATGTTCACATCTTGTACTTCATCAAAGCACATGGTGATTTCCTGCATCTTGGTGTACTCAAAATTGACTTACAAGCCAACAAACACCATCGACTAAACATAAGTCAAAAAACATGAGCGACACAACATAGTCATCAAGACAACATCGACACAAGTCGAAACTCATTTGAAACATATTGACCTTCCCAATGACAAGTCGACATACATGATACACAATCATGTTACAATCATGAGTCATTCATGATGAACTATCACCAAGTTCCATTGCTCACACATACACAAAAACACATGCATGTGCATAGCTCTTCAACTCTCCTTCAAGTACAAAGGAAGTACATAAACCCAAAACATGTGGGTACATAAGATCTGAATATGAAAAATATATATGGTTGTAACAAGTGAGCATCATACCCCTCTTTTACATCCTCCTGGTGAAGTTGTGCAACAACAAAAATGCCTTCAAATGAATTGCATTCACATGCAAACTTGCATCATACAAATTGTGATAAATTTCTGCAACTTGTCATACTCTCAACATAAATGCATACATAAGGTTGAAATATGCATCTACAACAGAAAAATGCAAGCCTTGCTCAAGAAATCCAACCATTTCTTACCAAGCCAACTCAATGGTGACTTTTTCTGCTGAAAATCGTCCTCTTGTGAATCATCTTGACTCACATCAATGATGGAATCTCCTCTTCCATTCTTGCCAATATCTTTATCCATCTTCTTCTTGTGTTGTGGATGAGTTGTTGAATGCAATGCCCAACATTCGTCAATGAGATGACCCCTCTTCTAACAATGAGTGCAAATCTTTTTCATCCTCTTTTCAAGTTGTCTTTGCTTGTAAAGTTTCCTAAAAGTGGTCAATCTTTTCCAACATTTTGAAATATGATGGTTATATAAACCACAATATGTACATGGATTTTTCATCCATTTTTACATGCAAATTTATCATGCTTAACATAATCAAAAGAAATTGAATGATAGGTAGAATTATACCTTGAACATTCACCTTTATCGCCTCTTTGAGGAGGTGAATTTGAAGAGTTACAAGCTCTCCTTTGAAGACCAAAAACAATGTTCTTGTCTGCATGGCTGTCATTACTCTCTTGTTTGACACATTTGCATTCATCTTGAACACAAGCTTTGCATGCTTGAGGGATTGAACTTGAAACAAAAGTTCTTTAACTTTCACCTTTATAACCATGTTGAGGAGGTGAACTTGAAACAAAATTTGTTCTTGGAACTTTTTCCCTTGTCTCCTCAACTTTGGAATTTGATCTATCTCTTTGTTCATATCCAAGACCACAATACTTGGGCCTCTCTTCAACAACAATAGGCTCAACAATGCCTTCTGCATTCTTTCCTAAACCTCTACCTTCATAGCCCATTTTTAACAATACCTTGGACCCTATTCCTCTTGTGTGATTTTCAAAAACACCAAAGCATTTTAATAATACCTTGGACCCCTATTCCTCTTGTGTGATTTTCAAAACACCAAAGCATTCATCTTGAGAGGAATTTGAAGATAAAATAACATTGCCGCATACCTCATGTTCATGCATGTACTTGGTAAGGGTTTCCTTTGCCTCATGGAGTTGAGTCTCCATCTCATGCAACTTTTCAAGAAGCTGAGCTTTCTCCTTCTTCATGGCCATCAACTGCTCTTCAAGAGAAATCCTCTCTTCTCTATCTTCCCACAACTCTTGTACCATATCTCTCATGGTTGCAAACTCCTTAAACATATCTTTGTCAAAGAACTTGGATAATGAATATGTATCAGAACTATCAATGTTTAAATCTTTCTCCATCCTTGCAAGATATCAAAACTTCAACACAAAACTTGCACAATAATACCAACAACTAAATCTCAAGCTAGCAATGACAATCACATGAGCAAAAACTATGCTCTGATACCACCTGATCTGAAAATAGTGGGCTGATTTTTTATGCTATGCAAGCACCCTCTACTTCATTAAAATAAACTTTTCAGGACCTTGCTCAATGTGTTAAAATATGCAAGATAAATTATGTGTCAAGTTTATGCATCTTCTTTTAAATGTTCATGTGTGAGGAATATTTCCTTTAAATGGTTAAATATGTGTTTTAAATAAATACAAAAAAATCATAAATTGCAGAAAATAAACCATCAAACTCACAACAATAACAATATGATAAAGGAGTTCACCCCTCTCTGGGTTACATCTCCTTGAGCCTCCTTCAATGGACTTGGCTCTTTGGGATTAATTTGTCAAATATTCTTTTACAAGTTGTTTCTCAACTCCAATGGATTTTCTAACTATTTCATTGGGTTGAGAATACATAATAACCCAAAAAATGACTAATAGAACTCTGAAAACGGATCATGGCTCATCGAGGCATGACCTCTTCTACATGTGGCCTTAAGCTTCCCTGAGCTTCCTTGTGGAAAAAACACTTGTAAAAGTCCTCAAATGGATATGAAACCTATCCCAATGTGTTCATAGCATAATAATTATCCAAAAATGACTATTCAATCACATAAAATAGACATGGGATCATCTGAGCATGACCTCAATCAATGAGGGCTTCAAGCTCCCTAGAGCTCTATGAAACTTCAATGGTGAAAAACCCTGCAAAAGAAGTCTTCAAATGGATTTGAAAATAGTGCCAATGGATTCAGAATGTCCAAAAACCTGTAGTTGGTCTTTTTCGGCACCTCATTTGGCCAAAAAATGAAGAAGATAAGCCTTCTGCCATTTTCTTCCTTCAAGCTTGTTGTCTTTGGTTCGCCAAAATGCACCTCTGTGTGGCCAACCTAGCACACACGCTCAAAATCGAGCTAAAACCTAGCACCAGGTGCAACTGTATAACGGTGCAAATTGTAGGATGGTTAGGGCGCAGCCAGCCCCTAACCGCCAAGGTCGTGGTCATAAGGGTCACCATGTGACCTCGCGCTCAAATAAAAAGGGCCAAGATTTTTAAACCAATGGAAATGCGCCAAGTGTTGGGCGCATGGTTAAACCATTTAAAATCTTGTGCACAAATGAGGCAAGGTCATATGGGTATTGAGTGTGCGACCAGGGGCTTTAAAACCATTGGAAACACGCGCATAACTCTGTGTGTGGTCACATATTAAAACACATAAAATCAGGGGCTGGGGCTAAGCCCCAACCCGAACCCCACGCCAAACCACACATCGATCAAATTCAAATAAATTATAACCCACATATATAATAAGTACTAATGTGTGGGATATTGGTAGCCCATGCCGTGTGAAGGTGATCCATTAAGGCGGGAGGTCTGGGTTCGACCCCTACGGACCCCATATAATTTTACCAAACACCCAAACCAAAAACAGGGTGCTACGTGGCAGCCCACGACTGGGACACATGGCACAAAACCACTTGCCATGATAATGCCATGTGTCAACAGACTATTCGTTCACATATGCCAACCAATATCTGCCACGTCATCTGCTACCTCAGTGTATGGACGTGCCACGTCAGCATCCATACGAACTGTACAGTCAACACAATTTTTTTTTGCATGTTTGATGATTCAAACAGATCGCGATATCTCACTCATCCGAGGTCCATTTGAACCCAAATGAGTTGCGTTGGGTTCATGACGGCGAGGGATACGCACCCGTTCGTTTTGAGGCAATTCTGAGAACTTTGCTTTTTGAGCTAAATTTTGACTCCTGGTCCAGATTTTGATCAAGAAGATCTTCCTCAATATTAATCTTTTGGTGGATACATTTAGTATAAATATGAGTTGAAGGCATGAGAATTTTGCATATTTAGAATTATTGTAATAGAGTGTTGCTCTCCTGGAGGTTGCCCCCTAGAAGAGGTATGTGAACATTGTTTCCTCTCAATAAAGGTATTATTTTTGTGTTGTGGTTTCATTTATTGTGTTTTTCTGATGTTATTCTCTGCAATATTTTTGTTTTTGGATATTGTAATAGATCTTCTACCTTACACAACACCACACTTCTCTAATAGTATTAGTTTGGTAAACATGTCTACACACTTTTTTTTATTATGGACTTTCTTAAGAGCTACTCCACCTCCATCAATAATATGTCTCAAAAAATGATATTTAATATTAATTTTTTTTGTCTTACTATGATATGATGGATTGATAGCCAAATGGATAACACTATGACTTTCACAAAATACATTTCATTTGTTGTACACTTTTCCAAACTCACCCAATAGACCCTTTAACAAATTTTCCTCCTTGTGTCCATCTGAGGTAGGAACATATTCTACCTCAATTATGGATAAATTGACTATGTTTTGAGTCTTTGACATCCAAAAAATAGGTCCTCATACAAGCGTAAAGATGTAATCTGAACTAGATCTCTTGTTTTACAAATCACTTGTATAATATGAATCAACATAGCCACAAAATGAATCACTGCAACCATTATAGGCAGGGATGATTTTAAGGATGGAAAATTATTTTAAAATGTAGAAACCTTGGCGAATCTTACTAATCCTTCATTTGCCAAATATAAATGTTTGGTGATATTTTTGTAAAAATATTGAAATTTCTAAGGATTTTATATAGTTTTTATAAAATTTTGGCGATTTTTAAGGTAAAATAATTTTATCCTATAGAATTTGGGCAAATCATTTTTAAAATAGCGAATCTCATTTTTGGAAAAACCATGGAAAATTAGCCCATGAGCAAAATTTAGCCCCTAAAATCATCCATGATTATAGGTGAAACAATAATCACTTGTGGCTCTAAGATACCAAAACACCTATTTCAATATTTCCCATTGCTCTCTACCTGGATTTTCCATGTATACATTGAAAACACCAAATACATGTTAAATATCTCATCTTTTACATACCATCACATACATTAAACTTCCTACTAGGCTAGCATATAGTACATGAGATATATAATACTTTTATTCTTTATTACTAGGACATAAACTTGAAGAAATCTTAAAATGCGACGAAAAGGGGATACTTAGTGATTTCACATTATTCATTCCCAATATGATAAGTATCTTCTCCACATACTTCTGTTGTGGTAACAAAATATTACGACGTTTCCTATCTCTATGTATTTCTATGCACAAAAATTGTTTTGGTTCTCTTGGATCCTTCATATAAAAAGTCTTAGCCAGCTAAGAATTTAACCTATTGATCTCCACCATTCTTTTTCTTGTTACAATCATATCATCAACATATAACATTATGATAATGAATATACCATTATATAAAATTTTGAAGCAAACATAATGATCATAGTCACTTCTTATAAAATTTTGTCTCACCGTGAAGGAATCAAAATTCTTGTACCATTTCCTCGGAGATTGTGTTGGGTCATACAATGAATGCCTTATTTTGAAAACAAATCTCCTTTTGTGATCCTGAACAAACCCTTCTCGCCATTCCATTTATATTTTATCATCCAATTTTCCATGTAAAAATGGTGTTTTAACATCTGGCTGCTCTAACTCAAGATCAAGTAAAGCAACTGGTGTTAATACTATACGAATAGAAAGAAAATCAACAACTAGTGAAAATATTTCATAGAAATCAATGCCTTCCATTTCAGAATAACCTTTTTCCACCAATATTTCTTTGTACCTTTCAACTTTGTCATCAACAAACATTTTCAATGTGTAGACCCATTTGAAACCAAAAAAATCTTTCCCTTTAGGATTTATACCAGGTTCCATTCTTTATTCTTCTCTAGGACATCAATTTATTCTTTGATTTATATTTTACATTCAGTACTTTCAATAACATCCATCCCTTTCTGATAATAACAAGGTTGCCCATCATTAAAAATCAAAGAAATAGATGAAATGTAATCTTCATAACTCTTAGGAGTATTTATTTCCTGTGTAGATATCCTCAAAGTTGGTTGTGAAATTTCCTCGTTTCCCTATATGTTTTTTTCACCCTCATCTACTTCTTCAAAAATTCTTCATGCTCCCTATTTTTGTATATGTCTTAGCTTCAAAATGAATTAATTTATTTTTTGGTACTTGTTCCTATTTCATATCAACTTCTACTATGTGGTACTTGGTACTTGGTACTTGGGAATTCATCAAACAATACATCTCTTCTAATAAAGATTGTGTGGGAAATAGGGTCCCACAATATATATCCCTTACCTCCATCACCATAACCAGAAAAGACCTACTTATTTTATTTTGGGTCCAACTTAAAATAGTGATATTTAAAAATAAGAGCATAAGCATCACAAGAAAAAAAATTAGATATGAGTAATCACAAGAATGACCTATACATACCTATTTGGGAATCTTATAATTTGTTGCAATTGATGGTGAGTAATTTACCTGATAGAAAGCTATAATGACTTCTTCTACCAACAAATATTGTTACAACTTGGCATCATTGAGCATGCTTACTCTCTGTAGAAGATTCTTGTTTATGTGTTTAGCCACACAATTTTACTGAGTCTTAATCATGGTCCTATATCTTTTGATCCCAACATCCTTTCATTAATTTTAAAATTATAAAGATGTGAACTCACGCCCATTATATTTTCTTAAACGCTTGATTGAACTATCGATTCTCTTTTCAAACAAAATCTAAATTGCTTAAACATATTAAACATATCATCTTTTCCTTTGATAATATAGACCCACAAATTTCTAGAGTAATCGTCTAAAAATGTCATAAAGTATGATTCTTTTCCAAAATAAATTGTGGGGGATGGCCACCAAACATATGACTAAATATAATCTAGAATACCCTTACTTGTATGACAACATGTTTTAAAATTTTGTCTACAGTAATTTCCAAAAACACAATGCTTTCATAAATTCAAATTCAAATATTTTAAATCTAGAAGTATCTTATGGCTTATCAATACCTTTATCCTTTTGTTTCTCATATGGTTGACTCGATGATACCTTAAAAGAGTAGATTCATTTTCTTCCTCGGATACCACCATTACTTCATTTATTTGAGTACTCCCTTCTAGATTTGAAAGGTTCCCAATATTTGTAGCCTTCATTACCACTGAAACTCTCTTGGACACCTTTAGTGATCCACCTTGACATGTAAATTTATAACCTCCAGAATCCAAAAATATCAAGTAAATTAAATTCGTTTTGATATTTTGTAGATGTATTACCTCTTTCAACGTCCTAACAATACCATTGAATATTTTAATCTTAGTGCAACCAGTCCCAATAGTCTTACAAGAAAAAATGTTTCTCATAATAACAATATTATCATCAATAGTTTGGTATGAACAAAACATGTGATCTGAAGCACCATAATATAATAATAATTTCTCGTGATATTGTGAGATATTACAAATATTTAATACTTCATCAACCATACCTAAAGTTGTCTCAACCTGATTTTATTATTTTGTGGAGTCATCCTTGGATTCATGCCTCTTCCAACAATTTCTTTTGAGATGCCCGACTGATTTATTGCAGTACCAACATTTTCACTTACCATTTCTTCCTTTTGACTTAGATATTATTGTACCTCTCAAATTCTCCCCTTTTTCTTTGGATCAACCCCTATCCACTATTTCTTCTAGTGTGGAGGTTTGTATACTATATTTCCTCTGCACCTCCTCAAACAATAAGGTTCCCACAACAAAATCAGAGTCTATATTGTTTGTTGTGATAAAAATAATAGAGGTGACTAAGTGGTACCAATATTTAGGCAATGAACATAATAACGTGACTTCCTTATCTTCATCTTTGATTTTTACACCCATGCTAGTTAATTGACACATAAGAGTATTACAAATATTTAAATGATTAGAAATTTCGGTACCTTCTTTCATTTTTAAAAATGTACAATTTCATCTTCAAATAGATTTGGTTTGTCATTGACTTCATCATATCAAGGATTTCCATTCTACTCCATAATCCTATTGTTGTTTTCTCTCCAACAATATTGAAAAGAACATCATCTTCCAAACATAACCGAATGGTGTTGAGAGCTCTTGTATCCATATATTTCGATTATTCATTAGTCATACTTGTTTGTTTCTTTGTTTTTCCTTCCAATGCCTTGTGGAGACCTTGTTACACGAATATATGATGCATCTTGAGCTTCCAAAACTCAAAATTATTCTACCCATTGAACTTCTCCACCTTGAACTTTTCATTTGAAACCTTCATTGTTTGACGCCACAAAACAAACATCAAACTATAACAGAGTCATTGAACCCATTTTTTATCTTTCCATCAAGATTGAACTCCCAAAAATCCTTTCCCTAGGCAGTTTGCAATATTCATACAAAGTAGATGGAATAAAGGACAATGGACCCCCTCTCTAAACTTTTTGTTGTCAGGATGTGCATCATCCTGCATGACATCTACTATATCACTCTCCAAAATTGTTGGAAATGTTAGTTTGAGACCAAGTCACCCCCATCCCCATTTCCTACATACCCAAGCTCATAATTCTATCACAAGGACAAAGTGGGAAATTAAAACAACCAGGAACAATATTGTTGGAAGCACAAGGTTGATACCAAGTTACACGTGTCCCCCTTTTCTGCATAGACAAGATCAGACTTATAGCACAAGGATGAAGTGGGTGATAAAAAAAAAAACAGGACCAATCCATGATAATCTCTTGATTCCCTATCAATCCTCTAAGGCTCTTGTATCTTTCCTATTATGTGGTCCCTACTATATTGATCAAAAAAATATATATAGACTCACTCATCACCGCATAGTGAGACAAATCCTAGCTTCTCTCTCTTCCATGAAAATTTCCAAAGATGTACAGACTTATGGATCAAAAACCTTAGATCCTCTCTCTTCAGTTTTCCTGGACATTTTTTGAATTGTGCCCCCCAACTTAAGCTTTGATACCACTTGTTGGAAACACGAGCCCATATAAATTATAATTTGGAGTACAAATTAGTTGCAAAGAAAAATATGAAAATAGATTAGACAAGATAAAAGATTCACATTCAACAAGACATAGATTTACATGGTAATACCCTCACAACAAAACATTCATGGGGAAAGGTATTTTTATTCTCATTTCTCATAATTAAATATTACAATCTTCCCACAGTAGGCTTACATAACTTTGATATGCCTCTCGGGGCTATGCAGATATATATTGTCCTCAACATAAATACCACCATTACATGAATTTTAATTATGTGTTAGGGACCTAACCTCCCTAACCCCTCATGTATGTAGAATAATACATTTTCTATGTAATAGGACAACATTAGTTAATAATACATATTTAATAATGTGAACAAGACTAATGTAATAAGAGTTAATAGAATATTCCGCTTCTAGAAATATCTCCCTCTAGAATGTTCTCTAGAAGATAGAATTAGTCTAAATATGAGTAGAATCCATGAAAGTATATTCTTGAGAATTATTGTAATAGAGATTTGTATGTTGGAGGTTTCCCCCTTGAAGAGACAAGTGAACATCTCTTTCACTCAATAAAGGTATTATTGTTGGTGTTGTTATTCTCATTATTTTTTTTATTCTACTGGTATTTGCTGAAATATTTATGTTTATTCTTATTATAATACATATGCTAACCTTACAAGTGGTATCAAACCTCTTTCCTCTGTGAAAACTGTGGAAATTGTATTTTCCAGGGTAGAACATGTACTACTAGTGTCTTTAAAACATAAAGATATGTCATTCCATGGGTAAAATTGTGGCTCTCGAAGACTATATGAAAGAAGTACATATGGTTTCATTAGGTTACTCGAAACAAATTTTTCAGCTTGTTTGAAACCTATGTAAGCTATTTGGGTACCCCTTCTATTAGTACCGCATTAGATATAAATTTTACACAACCATCGTTCTCATGTACTGCCAAGTATATTGAGAATCCTTTAGGTCTCTTGAAACTAACTCTATCTCATCCGATCAACCACTTTACTTCTATAGTGACATCGGGAAAACCTCTTAGGAACATAATCTCTACTACCTAGGTAATCAAGGAGTATGACTAAGGGTAAAGTCAATCCTCTTTAGTTGGTTCCATGAGATATTTTGTCAACTATTATTGTTCGACCCCACACATATATCAGAGAGCTATAACACATGGAAAACCCTTGTCTGTAGGAACCATAAAAACCCTATCCCTTGGGAAGGGAACATAATAGAAAAGGAATAAAATAGATATATTGACGCTCAACCCGTTCTCCTACACTCCGGTTACAACAACCATACACAAAGTTTCTTGTTAACAATTTGGGAAAATAATCGTTACAATATTCTTCACATCAAAGTATAAATCTACAGATGTAAAAAAAAAGTACATTTGTCCCATTGACACCCTTATTTGGGACCTATACGCTTGGACTCCTCTCTTCTCCATGATTTATAGGGTACCTATCATTTTTAAGTATTTTTTTCCAATGACCCGACCCCTTCCTTGACACTCTTATTTGCGATATATCCCATTTTATTCCCCCTTTCTCCCTAATTGCAGTGGTATCTATCACTTGTAAGCCTCTTTTTCCATACAACCACCCACCCTTTATGACATCCTTATTTCCCACCTATTCTATTGGATTCCTCTATTTTCAATAATCATAGTGGTTCCCTTCACCAATAATCCATTTTATGTGCAAACCCACCCACCCCATTCTTATGTTTCCTTTTCACCATTTCCCACCCCCATAACCAAGACCTTTAAAACCTCCTTAATTCCACCATATACACCAAAATGGAAGACATGAAATGAAACATGAAGAAGGAAATCAATTCCCACATTGAAAACCAGCTTGAATCCTTTGCTTCCAAGATCATGGAATTACTAAATATTCTCGAAGACCTTGCCTCATCTAAAAAACCTTCTAACCGAGAAGGTGTTTCTTCTTCTAATTCCCATATTTTTCTTTCCAACACCCTTCATCGTTATCTAAGTCTTCCACAAGTGGAGGTGCAAAAAATTGATGGATCAGATTTGACTCGATCAGACACTCAAATGCAACATTACTTCTCATTGCATCGCATCACTCATGAATTGACCAAACATCGTTACAATGTCCTCTATCCGGATCTTTAAAATTGGAAATGGCATAACAAATGAGGCCAAGGGTATGTTTCATGGACATTGTTCGATGAAAAACTTTATGAATTCCTTGACACCAACACACACCATCTGGGCCATTTTACCAAGTTGAAACAATTTGGTACCATGGAATAATTTATTGTCACATTTGAGCACTTAGATTCCAAAACAGAGGGAATGTATGATGCCTTTTTCAGGGAATGCATTGTTAGTGGCCTAAAGGATGAAATCATAGCCTAGGACCACATGGATCGCCCCTAGACTTGGTTGGAAGTTACCCAATGTGCTAAGGAAGAACAAGAGGTTGTATTTTCCCATAACTGAAAACCCTCTTTTCTTCCTGTCCCTCAACCTAAAAATCCTTCCCTTCATGCCACTCCTCTCAATATCCAGAAATTAACTAAGGTAGAAATGGTTGAACACCAACTCATGGGTCTTTGCTCTAACTGTGATGACTAATATTTTTTGAGGCACAACTGTAAGGAACATAATATTTTTATGGGATTTTTGAGGATGTTGCTGACAAGGAGGCTAGATTTTCCTCTGTGGAAGAACTAACCCTAACAAATGATCCTACACCTCCCTTTGATACACCATACGTTGAACCACTAATTTCGTTGGATTCCCTCACTGGCTTCCCTTCTTCCAAAACAATCAATCTGACTAGCTACATTAAGCACAAGACATTCATAAACCTTGTTGATAGTGTAAACACACATAATTTTATTCATTGTTGCATTTCCCATGAAATCAATTGTTATATCCATGCAGTCAACAATTTTCAAATTACGATTGCCAATAATAGTTCCATGAAATGTGGTTGTCATTGTGAAAGTGTGTGCCTACAAATTGGTCAGTACCACCTAAAATCTCATGTGTTTGTTATCGACATGGGTGGTTGTGACATTGTGCTCGGTGTGAATGGTTACACAATCTCAAAACATCCTCACATACTTTAAGGACCTAACCATGAAATTTAGTAGGAGGGACAACAGTATAAATTCGAAGGAATCGTAGTAGGTTCACCTGAGATCATCAGTTCCAACCAAATGGAAAATATACTAAAAAAAGGTCACTCTGGAATTGTTTCCCAATTCCATTCCATTCACATCGTTGAGACACCCTATGTGCACCCTAATCTATAAGATATACTCTCTTGACACCAAGCTATATTTAAAACTCCCCATCAACTTCCCCTTCCCATGGTTCCCATGATCATTCCATTCCTATAGCAGATGATAGTCTCCCTCCCAATATTTTACCTTATCATTATCCCTTTTCCTAGAAAAATTGAATTGAGAAAATTGTTCAAGAATTGCTTAAATCATGTGTTATATGTCCTATTACAATCCCCTATTCTTCTCGAGTAGTCATGGTACCCAAGAAAGAAGGAACTTGGCACATATGTCCTAATTCTTTTTCTCTCAACAAACTCACAATCAAACATATATATTCCATTATTTTCATTCATGACCTTTTGGATGAATTGAGTAGTGTCCAATACTTTACAAAACTTTATCTTTGTTCTATCTACCACCATATACACATGAAAGAGGAAGAAATCCCAAAATCTTCCTTTAGAACACAATAGGGTCACTATGAGTTCTTGGTCATGGCCTTTGGCCTATGTAATTCCCCATCCAGTTTTCAAAGTCTCATGAATCATGTATTTTGTCCTTTCTTATGGCATTTTGTCTTAGTTTTCTTTGATGATATCCTCACCTATAGTAAAACTTGGAAATCCCATCTTGCCCATGTGGATCAAGTTCTGTATCTATTGTCTAAGAAAAAACATTTTCTCAAACAATCTAAATGTACTTTCGACACCTTTGAATTTGAGTACCTGGATAATATTGTAGGAAAATATGGTGTACGGGTGGATCCTAAGAAAATTGTATCTATGAAGGACTCGCTTGGCCCTAAAATGCTTAAAATATTTTGTGGATTTTTTGCTTTAACGAGCTATTATCACAAATTTGTTCAAAATTATGGAAAAATTGCAGCTCCTCACACTGCTCTCCTTAAAAATAATGCTTTCAAATGGACTCCAACAACTGATCAATCCTTCCAAGCCTTGAAAGATGTTATGTGCACCGCCCCTTTCCTAGAACTACCCGACTTCACCATGACTTTTTTCATGGAAAGTGATGCTCGGGGAATGGAATTGGAGGAGTCTTCATGCAAGATGGTAGACATTTGGATTTCAATAGAAAACAACTATGAGAGTGACATTTAGGCCAATCCACCTATGAAAATGAAATGTTGGCTATTCTAAATGAAGCGAATCTCTTTCTTCCTTATCTATTGGGGCAATGCTTCCAAATTAAGATTGATCATCTTAGCCTCAATTATTTTATGGAACAAAGATTGTCATCCTTGGAGTAGAAAAAATGGGTGACCAAGTTGTTTGGATATGATTACGAGATCATTTGCAGTAAGGGTAAATAAAATGTGGTTGTTGATGCTCTTTCAAAGAAATATGAAGAACAAGGGTCCCTCTTTTCCCTGTCCTTCATTATAGTAGATTGCATTCAAGTTGTTCACCAGGAATGATTGCAACACTCCAATATTTCTAGACTAATACATAAATTGCAACAAGATGCTCAAGCTTTTCTGAGGTACTTTTGGCATAATGAAGAGATTCTCTATAAAGGTATCTTGTATTTAAGCAAACAATGGAACCTTAACTACATAGTTCTCTTTGAGTTGCATCCTTCCCTCACAACTGGGATTCATGGTTTACCAAAATCTATGAATGGGTCAAACATTCTTTTTTCGGGGACCGTATGAAACAAGACATCCACACCTTTGTGGATGAATTTTGATACTTGTTAATTCAATACGAGAGAAACAATCAAATCTCTAGGGAGACTCCAACTGCTCCCAATTCCCCCTGCTATTTGGAAGGATATTTTAATGGATTTCTTTGGTGGCTTACCTAAATCAAGCAATAAGTTAGTCATCATGGTTGTACTAGATAGTTTTTCTAAATATGCTCATTAATGTTTTATTTAACACCCATTCAGTGGCTCAATTTTTTATGGATAATATATTCAAACTCCATGGCATGCCTCATTGTATTGTCTTTCACCAAGACACCACTTTCACCAACAATTTTTGGCAAGAATTTTTTAGGCTCCAAGGGGCTCAATTTCATATAAACACCACATATAATTCTTAGACCAATGGAAAAAATAAAGGTGTTAACAAGTGTTTGGAAACATATTTGTGGTGTTTTTCATCTGATAGAAAAGATCAATGGGATCAGTGGTTACCCCTAGCTGGATGGTGGTACAACACATCTTATCATACTACCACTCACATGACTCCATATGAAGCAATTTATAGGAAAAAGCCACAATCAGTCCTCTATTACGTGTAAGGTGTCTCGAAGGTTCAAGAGATTGACAAAAATCTTATAGTCTGTGATTCCATTCTCCATACCCTCAAAGAAAATTTGGTCATGGCTCAAAATCCCCTGAAGCAACAAGCAGATCAAGGTCATTCCAAAAGCCAATTTGCAGAAGGGGATTAGGTGTTTCTTCATCTAAAACTTCATAAGAAGACTTCATTCAAAGTTGAACATTGTCATAAACTTGCCCCCAAATTTTTTGGTCATGATAAAATTCTCAAGTGAGTGGGGCCCATGGCCTACCATCTAGATTTGCCTATTCATTCTAAGTTCTATCCTATTTTCGAGTCTCCTACTTAAATTAATTGAATGGAAATAAGTGTAAGACTCAAACTGGTCTCCCTAAGTTGGATGACGAAGGTTCCATTTGGTTGTAGCCATAAGAAATCTTGGACCAACGAGAGCCTCTTCTCCCTAAGCGCACCATCAATGAAGTGTTAGTTCAATAGAAAGATACAACTCCATAAGAGGCCACATCGAAGTCAACTACCATTCTGCGACAATTTTGTCATCTCAAGCCTTGAGGACAAGGTTGTTCTGCAATGGGGAGGGCATGTTAGGGACCTAACCTCCCTAACCCCTAAGGTAGGTAAAATGATATATCTTCTATGTAATAAAGGGTAGCATTAATTAATAAGGCCAATTTAATAACATGAACAAGTCTAATGTAAACAGACTTAATAGAAGTTGCCACTTCTAGAACGATCTTCCTCTATAATGTTCTTTAGAAGATATAATTAGTATAAATAGGAGTACAATGCATTAAAAAGTCTCATCTTGAAAATTATTGTAATAGAGCTTTGCTCACTGGAGGTTTCCCCCTTGAAAAGACAAATGAACATTGTTTTGATTCAATAAAAATATTATTGTTAGTGTTGGTATTCTCATTATATTGTTGTTCTACTAGTATTTGCTAGAATATTTATGTTTATGCTTATTATACTATATTATCTACAACCATTCATCTTCTTTGAATTGTTATCATAATTCGAAAAATGAGATTTCATTTTCAATCCTGTGGGATATAATGTTTTTAAAATGTACCTTTATGAAAGTCTTTTGGGAGGGAATTTCAATCTACTCTCAAATATTTTAAATTGGCTACTAATTTAGTAATCGATTAATTCAATAGTAAAACTAATAATGCACACATTAATTAAGCTACACGGTTAATAATGTAAGCAACTCCCCTACTAATGGAAAAAATTAATATATTTAAAATATTATAAAAAAGCACAATAATCTATTTGAAATGTAATAAAAAATTGTCGTAAATATATTATTAAAATATTTTGATTAAATCGGGTGATGGGGAGACCACTCATGACAAGGCACAGGCCTCGCGACTCAGCACCACTTGGCATCTTCTCGGCCCCCAGATCACCAACCACAGACACCGATGTCCCCTCAAATAAAGGTCTAGTTGATCCCACTCTCTCCTATGCGATTGTCCTCGCCTCGAGATGTTATCATTAATTTCATTCGGGTGATGGATTTCTGGAACCGTCTGCAATGAGAGCCAGTTATGGCGTCGTTTGACACCGGACTGACTCATTCATGAAACCTTTTCCTCTTGGTTATCTATTTTATGCTCCCTCTTTGTCACCTTTCCTATTGTTTTCTCCTATTTATCTTCAAGTTTCGCTCCTGCTTGGCCTCTATTCTACCCTCTTTCATCTTCCATATCGCCCTCCATGTTGTTATTATTCCCCATCCCAATGTCTATTAAATACCTTCTCATCTCTCCAATTCTTTGCGTCTTTTATCGTCAACGTGCTCGGAGCTGAAGAGGTGGCTTTCTAGATGGTCAAACTCAAGTTGTTGTTGCTCATACCACTAAGATCTATGAAGCTAACACTTCACCAAAAGTCGAGGATGAATTAGATTTGGCTAAGGTTGACGCTTGAGTTCTCAGGAACTTCATTGAAAATGACTTACTAAAGGTTGTAGGCACTTTATTGAAAACGATATAGTTGGTGAGAATATAGGCTCTTGGATCCATGATCTAGGTACCTATCGAGTTAGAGCCACTCTCTACTCCAAAATGGTACATATCTACTCTATACTGAAAACATTGATGGGTAAGAAAACATTGATGGGTAAGGTCTTCGTGGAAAGAAATGAGGCACATCAATAAATCTTTTTACAACTTCATGATAAAGAAATTTTCTTACAGCTGAATGATATTCATAGAGAACAACAAAAGATGACAATAAAATTGAAAAGATTGAAGAAATCTTCTTACAGCTGAATGATATTCATAGAGAACAACAAAAAATACAATAAAATTGAAAAGATTGAAGAAATCTTCTTACAGCTGAATGATATTCAAAGAGAACAACAAAAAATGACAATAAAATTGAAAAGATTGAAGAAATCTTCTTACGGCTGAATGATATTCATAGAGAACAACGAAAAAAAAATGACAACAAAAATGAAAAGAAAGATTGTTGACACATATGAAAACCAAGTTGGAGAAGGAAATGGGCATCCTCAACCCACATGATCCCCCTTTGGTGGCACTCTATGGTCCTTCTCACTAATTTATCATGATGACTCTAGATATCAGCAAGACACACTGACAGGAATAACTTAATTTACAAACAATGTTGTTTACAATTTTTTGTGCTTTTTTTTTGCTAGTGGTATGGTTTTCCAAGGGCCAACAATAGATTTTTCTAAATTTTTTAGTTTTCAGTGAAGACGGGATGAATAGATTAATTTTTTTTTATTAAAAATATGTTTTGAAAATAATTAAAAAATCACATTTCTTTAATATCCATATACATAAAGGAAAGAAAATGAGGAATTTGGTATGAGTGAAACTCTGACTTTTACTAACCACTAATTGGTTGTTCTATGTGGCATAATTTTCTAGGGTTTCCAGTCAAGTGGCATGGTTTTTTTTGTAAGGATAAGAAAAGCAATCAATTGCATTGGCTAATAAAAACCAGTAATAATTGTCCCATTACTAATTAACAAACTTAATTATGATAAGTTTTTCCACTATTTATTAAAAAATATATATATATATATATATATATATATATTCCTACCAACACTTTCAAATAATAAATTGCTTTCAATTCTAGTGGAAGTTTTCAGATAATAAATTGCTTTCAATTCTTCATATAACAGCATGTAATTTCGTTTCTCTTTTTCTTTTAATCCAGCAAACATTAACAGCTACATCTAATAAATGCGGGCTTTCATAAAAGCATGGACTTATAACACGGTTACGGGGCCAAGAGGCTAGAGACAGAGAAGGCAAGAAAGCAGAAATAGAGAAGAGTAAGAGAACAAACCATATCATGTCCACTGAAACAGTGTACGATATGTCCAATGAAAGAATACATAATTGTGCCCATCGAAACAATGTATCACTATGTTCTGAAACCATATATAATAATAATAATAATAATATATATATATATATAAAAGGCCACCTAATCTATCTATCCATTTCCCTAACGAAAGTAAAATAAATTAGGAACACGAGTTAGGAAACTGATGACCTACGTGATCATGATTCTTGGCATAACAATGCTTCGAGTTCTCGATTTCTTTGCTCCAATTGTTGTATATCCTTCTTCAAAGCAATCACGTAATCTTTTGTTTGAAGAAGCACCGTAGCTCTGCCTGCATTCTATCTCACACAACAATTGAACAATTAGAGACACTAACCACACAGAAGAACAAGATTTCAAAGAGAGCAAAATTGAAAATTATTCGAAAAATTACCTTGGGATTTACGGGCACTAAAGCCCGTAAAGCAGAAAATACATCACTCATCTGTTCTCGCCTCTTGCGTTCTGCTACAACATGGTGAATCGCAAGCTTGTCGTAATTATTGCTAACGGCCATGCTGCGATTGCCAGAGTTATTGTTATAACCTAATGGTCGAAGAATTCTGTGATTATTGATGTCATTCAAAAAACGGATACACCGCTTCTGCAAAGATGAGTATTTTTGGCGCTTGCAGGGACGTGTTGAATCGGGGTTTATAGCCTTCCATTCCACAAACGCGCTGTTTCTTTTCTGGTTAAAAGATAACCCTAAGCCCGTCCAATTACCGTTGATTCCTTCGTTGAAGACTGAAATAATAGATTCGTCCAGTTGAAGTGAGAGTTGGCCATTATTAATGCCTATCTGATTTTGTAGAACGAGATCTGACGAAGCAAGATCATTGAAAGACGTAGGAGGCAAACAACAGCAGAGATAATCAGCAGCAACAGATTCAAATGAATCTACTTGCCAGTGGGTCAAGGGATCGATAAAATCATTTTCACAGCCTTTGTAATCATCAATTTTGCTGCGATCTATATCTTCCACAGATGTTTTATAGATATCGTCTAATAAGAATTTGGGGGAAGAACTTGGAGAGCACATCCTATCTACAAGTTCAGGAACTTGTAGGAGAGCAAAGATGGAGTTCTGATTAGATCAGGTTTGTGTTTAACACACTATGAGCATGCCCGGAGAGAAATTTATATCGAATTGTTTATGTGCAGATTATTGTAATTAGGTTAACGAATTCCGATGGCGGGAAAGATTGACCTAGTAGTGGGCTGGGTAAGAAAGGCAGCGACTATCTTATTTCTTATCAGCAAATACCCATCGAAGATCAATTCTAATTTAATATAGATAAATCTGCAACTGCAATTGTGTATGAAGGAAAGCTTTATTACGAGAAATACAAATATCCGATTTTCAAAGATATGTAGAGATGGACAACCGTCGGTCAATATAGAGTTGAGCTCAGAAGAGACAAATACAGGTTGCGTGTATACTGTGGGCACTTAAACTTTCCTTGATTTTGAGTGATTGAAATTCATAATACTTTCATTGAGGGATACGATCTCGGCACTTGTCATTGAACGGGTGACAGACGGTGTGCTACGGCATTTCAGTTCTACTACTTCCATAAAAAGTCGGTTCCAAATTTTAGTGAATTACTCACCAGTAAAAGCAACTAATCCACAATTTCCTGCATTTCCGAGTTTAATTTTCTCTGGATTTTGTTAGATACATCGAATTTGCCGTTCTTTCAATTTTCATTTTCTTTTTGATTTCTTACTTTCCTTTTCAACTGGCCCTTTCCATACCTATTCATGTTTTGTAATTGTACCGCTACTAATAATTTTCTAACAAACCTTCCCCATGTCCTTCAATCGTAGTATTTGTACTCCAGATAAAACAAGCCTGAGTCCCGACATTTCAATTCTGGCGCAGTACACCGTTAGAACTAAAAGACTTCCCCTATGTGTATGATGCATGCACAGTCGCAGCCAAGAAACTAGGTCGACATTTCAATTGTACTAAAGGTCTTCCCCTATCTGTATGATGCATGCACAGTAGCAGATGCACCAACTGGATTACGTGAATCACCACATTTCCGCTCCACGGACAACAACGCACTGTCAAAACCCATTTAACGGTACGCATTTTTTAATTCTTTAATTGCAATAAGGTTAAATGCAAAATTACCTTTCTCTACATACAGCACTCGTCAAAATGAAGTGGCTCCCACATTAAATATTTTTTGGTAGGTTGTCACGTTGAAGTAGAGCCATGTAAAACCATGAATAAAAATATACATAAAAGCCTTATGCCGAAATTGATGTGCTGTAAAATTAAAGAAAAGAATCTCGAGATGAAATCAATGCAATGTAAAAATTAGTAGTCAAACATAATGTTGAAGACCACAAAATAATGTCGTGAGGAAATCAGTGCAATGTACAAATAAGTGGTCAAACATAAAGTTGAAGACCATAAAACTATGCAGGAATCCGTACTAAACTGAATGCACCATAATAATCTCATTTTGAAATCAATAGATTGTAAAAATAAACAAAAGTATCATTTGGTGAAATTAATGCACCATCCAAACGTTTTAATGATCATGCTAGTAAAGTTACCAAGATTAGCATCACTAAGATCGATGATAGATTAGAGGAGAGAGAATATACCTTTGTAGGGTAATATATCATCTATCATACGTGTGTTCTCTTAATTTGTGAATGGGTAAGTATGCACACTTTTTTTTTACTATATATTTTAGTGAATCTTTATACTTATCAAGTTTGGAGCATGATAATCACTTATTAGTAATCTATAATTTATTTATGAATCTTAATATGTCTTTTCTTTATTTTAACAAGATCAATCAAATTTATCAAATTTATAGTTTTATGAATCTTAATATGTATTTTCTTTATTTTAACAAGATCAATCAAATTTATAGTTTATTCATGAATTTTAATATGTATTTTTTCATTTTAACAAGATTAATCAAATTTATAATTTACTCATGAATTTTAATATGTATTTTCTTCATTCTAACAAGATTAATCATTTGATGTATACATCCATATTATTTTTATCATATTTTTAAAGAGGAATTATTCTAATCAACAACTTTTATGTATTAGATGTATTCCTATATTGAACTATATTTTAAGAGTTTTATAACTGTAATCATAAAGAGTATGCTTCAACTTCTTTAAAAGAAATCCATTTTAGTACCAAGAAACATAAATGATCTGTTTTATATAATTCATCTTAACTTTTRCTAATGTTAAAGTCAATTATTTAAGGCATTTTTATTTGATTACAATATAAACCATTGATGTAGATGTAAATTTGAAAGTCAAACATTCATTCAATGCTTAAAAATARGAACATAAAAAAACCAAGAAAAATAGAGCATAAAGTAAGAGAAACTCGGAATGTAGACGAGAAAATAACCATCAATCTTATTATGAGAGTGAGGTGTRACTTTTATAAGCAAGGACAACTTTAACCTACTTCTTATTAACTATTTACACTAAAGTTTGTTGAAGCAAAATAAAATACTACTAGTCTATTACCGAGCACCCTCCTCATCATGAGTGGCCAAGRAAGGGGTGTGCCCTTGCTAGTGGCCCAATTCCTCCCTATTTAGATTTGGAAGCATCCATGTCTCTCTGTATTTTCTTCATTCTAACAAGATCAATCAAATCTATAACCTACTCATGAATCTTAATATGTATTTTTTTCATTCTAACAATATCAATCAAATCTATAACCTACTCATGAATTTTAATATATATTTTCTTCACTCTAACAAGATCAATCATTTGATGTATACATCCATATAATTTTTGACAATATTATTTTTATCATATTTTTAAAGAAGAGTTATTTTAATCAACAACTTTTATGTATTAGATGTATTCTTCTATTGAACTATATTTCAAGAGTTCTATAATTGTAATCATAAAGAGTATACTTCAACTTCTTTAAAAGGAATCCATTTTAGTACAGAAAATCATAAATGATATGTTTTATATAACACATCTTGGCTTTTATCAATCTCAATATTAATTATTTAAGAAATTTTTATTTGATTACAATATAAACCATTGATTTCGATGTAAATTTGAAAGTCAAACATTCATTCAATGTCTAAAACGAAGAATATAAACAAAAAGAGACTCTAAATGTAGACTAAACAATAACCATCAATCTTATTATGAGAGTAAGGTGTGCCTTTTATAAGCAAGGAGAACTTTAACTTATTGTTTATTAACTTTTTTTAATTAATTTTATTGAAAAAAAATAAAATACTACTAATCTTTTACAAAGCACCATTTTCATCGTGAAGACCAAGAAAGAGCTATGTCCTTGCTAGTGGTGCAATTCCTCCCTATTTAAATCTGGAAGCATCCATGTCTCTCTCAACAAATGAGGGAATGTGCGCGGGTATGTCCCTCGGGTGTGTGTCCCTTCTAACCCACAAGATATGATAAATACTTGCACTCACAAGTGGTCCTTGTCTTGGACTCGAGAGAATTGTATTAGCGAGCCGAGGAGGTTGAAAATCAAGAATATTATCCACTTAATGTTGAGTTATCTTTTATATAAAGTGTTTTTTTTTCCTTTTTAAATTTATCATGTTTGTGTGGTTTTATTTTAACTATTCTACATTGTTATTTTATATTTATTTTCATTTGGTAACTTTTTCTCTCACTTTCTTTAATTATGGTTTTATCAAAATTTCCTTAAGATCTTATAAAAACTTAATGGTTATGTGTTTATAATAAATATTTAATAATATAAAAATGATTTTCAATTCACATTTTGTAGTTTATTAATTTTTTCAATTTATAATATAAATATATATAATTTTTAATTTACCTTTTATTATAATATTCAACAGAATATTTAAATATAATTATAAATGGAAATATTTATATAATTTATAAATAACTAACAAATAAATATAATAATAAAAAATAAAAATATTTAACACTTTATAAAGACTAATAAATAAGTATGATAATAATAAACTAAAAAAAATTAACATCTTATAAATAAAGAAAATAAGAAAAATTGAGTCTTTATAAAAAGTAATAAATAACTATGATAATAAGAAACTAAGATAAATTAACATTTTGTATAAAGTAAAGTGTACACAAGAGATGATGCTCGAAAGAAAAGAAACATATATATTTTATCGTTGAAGATACATGTTTATATGTAGTAAATAATTGACACAATACTAATTTTATTTAATTAATTGGTATGAATATGAATTCTAAGTGTAAAGAAATTATTTAATGCGAATCAAGATTGTTTGCCTGATTTATTAATAGTTTATCATTAAAAAAAAAAATGTTTGTTGAAATTTAAATGTATAAAGTAAGAGGAAATAAAACCTTGTCAATTAAATGATGAAACTTATATGAATGTATCACCTAGTTAAAATTTAAATGTATAAAGTAAGAGGAAATAAAACCTTGTCAATTAAATGATGAAGTTTATATGAATGTATCACCTATTCTATGAGGAAAACATTGCAAAAATCACTTTGGCATTACCAAAATACCTTCATAGTAGGAAACACAAGGAATGTTTCCATTGTACCACCGATTCATTGGCATACAAGTCTTACCTAGATACACTTCTCTTGCATTTCTATCGAATGAAAGATTT